>CAXAKX010000348.1:0-78034 GCA_963969525.1 Ontholestes murinus
CACCTAAAATGCTCTCATGTGTTTTAGGATTGTTTTGTATTTTTCGGCATTTTCCACACCAGTTTAGTCTTAGTCTTAGTCTAAAGGAAAATCTGTATATTTTTAGAATTTTGCAACATTATTTTCTTCATTGTTTTCAAGTTTTCTAAAAGTTTTCGAGTGTTCATTCTTTGTCATAATGACAGACTAATGTCAACTATATCTCCCAAAAAAAGGAACAGAAATGGCATATTTGCTCAAATATATTACAAAAGAAGACTTCAGAAGCTGTCAACATGTTTAGTGGACAGTGGATAGATGTGGGTCTGAGTGGATGATCATTGGAAACCAGTGAACTCCGCCCGTGATTCTTTCAGTCTAAATTTATGTACGTGGTTCAATTATTTATGTATAATTTTGTGAATATTTTGTAGGCAAGAAGAACAAAGTTGTAAAGAACAAATAACAAAGAACTGCTGCATTCAATTAATTAGTTAAAATTATTTAGCATACTTTGTTATCTGACATATGTAAAATGTATTATTATTAACACGAATAAATCAAATCAAATAACAGATCATAGATAACAGATGACACATATGACAGTTGACATTTGATAATTGGCAGTTGACCGTAAACAGATAACAGATGACAATTGACAGTTGATAGTTGACAGATGGCAGTTAAATGTTGAGAAATTGCAGATAACAATTGACAGTTAACACTTGATAGTTGTCCGTAAACATATAAGAAATGACAGACAACAATTGTTACTTGACAGTTGACAGTTGAAAAATGGAGGTTAAGACTGAGAAATTGCAAATAACAATTCACAATTGACAGTTGACATTTGATAGTTTACAATTTACAGTTGACAAATGAAAAATAATAGATAATAATTGACAGTTGACCGTTGACCGTAAACATATGACATATAACATATGACAGGTAACAGATGACAGTTGACAAATGACAGATGGCAGATGATAGTTAAAGGTTGAGACATTACAGATAACAATTGACAGTGGATAGTTGTCATTTAACAGTTTACCGTAAACAAATGATAGATCACTTGACAGGTGATACTTAACAATTGACAGTTGAAAGTTGACAGTAAACAGATGATAAATAACAGATGACAGACAACAGATAAAAGTTGATAGTTTACAGATGACAAATGGCAAATGAAAAATGACAGATAACAATTGAGAATTGACAGTAGACCGTAAATACATGACAAATAACAGATGATAGTTGACAAATGACAGATGACAGATTAGGGGTTGAAAATTTACAATGGACAGTTGACCTTTGCCTTAGATGACAGTTGACAGAAGACAGATAAGAAATGACAAATAAAAATTGTCAGTTGACAATTGATCGTAAGCAGATAAAGGATAATAAATAACAATTGGCAGTGATGGATAACTGATGACATACTCTTATTGATAGTTGACATATGACAAATAAAAAATAACAGATAACAATGTTGATCGAAAACATACATCAAATAACAGATGACAATTTGCAGTTTACAGTTGACAGATAAAAAATGACAGTTGAAGGTTTGGACAATTGACAGTTGATAATTTACAATTAACAGATGACATTTGACCGTAAAAGATAACAGATGACAGATGACAGATAAGAAATTATAGATAACAGATGACAGTTGGCAGTTGACAGTTACAGTTAATTATTGACAATTGACTGTAAATATATGATAGACATTAAATAACATACTGTTATGTATAATTGACATATGACAAATGAAAAATGACAGATAGCATAGAAATAACTGTTTAAACAGTGAAACAAACCAAGCGTAAATTGTGTCATTTCTATATTACAAAATGTTTCACCACGAGCTACATGAGAAACTAATTCAAGAAATGACAGATAACAAGTGACAGTTGACAGTTGACCGTAAACATATGACAAATAACAGATGCCAATTGGCAGTTGACAGATGACAGCTAAATTGAAGATAATAATTGAAAATTGACAGTTGATAATTGACAATTGACCGTAAATAGATGACAGATGATAGTTGATAGATATAGATAAGAAATGACAGATAACAATTGTCAGTTGACAGTTGACCGTAAAAATATAGCAGATAACATATGACAGTTGACAGGTGACAGTTATCAATTGGCAGTTAACAGTTCATTGTAAACAGATGGTTGAAACAGATAACAGTTGATAGTTGGCAGATGAAAAACGACAAAAGAAAAATGACAAATAACAATTGACAATAAGACAGTTAACAATTGACAGTAAACATATAACAAATAACAGATGTCAAGTTAAGAGTTGATCGTAAACAGATGATAGACAACAGATGACAGAAAACAGATAACGTTTGATAGTTGACAGATAACAAATAAAAATTGACAAATAACAATTGAAAGTTGACCGTAAATATATGACAAATAACAAATGATAGTTAACAGATGACAGCTGGCAGTTAACAGTTAACAGTTGAAGATAGATGGCAGCTAAATGTTAAGAAATTGCAGTTAACAATTGACAATTAACAATTGACAGTTGACAATTGACCGTAAAAGATAACATATGACAAATGACAGATAACATTTGTTAGTTGACAGATGACCATAAACAGATAACAGTTGACAGATAAGAAATGACAGATAACAATTGTCAGTTGACAGTTGATTATAATCAGATGATAGATAACAGATGATGTACTGTTATTGAGAGTTTATATATAACAAAACACAAATAAAAAAATGACAGGAAACAATTGACCATTAAGATATGACAAAGAACAGATGATAGATAACAAATGACATTTGACAGTTGACAGATAGCAGATACTAGTTATAAGTTGAAAAATTGCAAATAACAATTGACAGTTAATATGTGACAGTTGACAGTTAACCGTAAACATATGACAGATGACGAATAAGAAATGACAGATAACAATTGTCAGTTAACAGTTGACCGTAAACAGATAATAGATGACAGTTAACAGTTAACAGTTGACAGTTAACAATAGACTGTTGATAGTTCACAGATGACCAATGACAATTGAAAAATGAATGAAAGAATTGATAGATAATAATTGACAATTGACAGTTGATCGTAAACATTTGACAAAGAACAGATGACAATTAGCAGTTGACAGTTGGCAGTTGACGGGTGAAAGATGATAGTTAAAGGTTAAAAAATGCAGATAACAATTGACAATAGACAGTTACCATTTGACAGTTGACAGTTAACCGTAAACATTTGACAACTGACAGAAGACAGATAAGAAATGACAGATAAAAATTGTCAGTTGACCGTAAACAGATAACAAATAACAGATGACAGTTTTTATTTGACAGTTGACACTTAACAATTGACTCTTTAGAGACAGATAAGAAATGACAGATAAAAATTGTTAGTTGGCCGTAAACAGATAACAAATAACATATAGCAGTTTTTAGTTGACAGTTAAATTTAATTGATTGTTTACAATTGACTGTAAACAGATGATAGATAATAGACGACAAAAAACAGATAACACTTGATAGTTAAAAGATGACAAATGACAAATGAAAAATGACAGATAACAATTAACAGTTTACCGTATATATATGACAAATAACAGATGACAATTTTCAGTTGGCAGTTGACAGATAACAGTTAAAGGTTGAGAAATTGTAGATAACAATTGACAATTATTATTTGACAGTTTATAATTGAGAATTGACAATAGACAGTTGATAGCAAACAGATGACAGCTAACAGTTCACACAAGGCAGATACGAAAGGACAGATAGAATTGCCAGTCGATAGTTGACCGATAACAGATAAAAGGTAACAGATGATAGTTGTCAGTTAACAATTGACAGTTGGCAATTGACTATAAACAGATGACAAATGATAAATAAGAAATGACAGATAACATTTGTCAGTTGATAGTTGAGCATAAACAGATAACGGTGGACAGATAAGACATGACAGATAACAATTGTCACTTGACAGTTGACTATAATCAGATGATAGATAACAGATGATGTACTGTTATTGATAGTTTATATATGACAAAAAACAAATGAAAAATGACAGAAAACAATTGACCATAAAGATATGACAAAGAACAGATGATAGATAACAGATGACAGTTGAAAGTTAAAGGTTGAGAAATTTAGTTAACAATTGACAATTGTTATTTGACAGTTGATAATTGCTAATTGACAATAGATAGTTGACAGTAAACATATGACAGCTAACAGTTCACAGAAGACAGATACGGAATGACATATAACAATTGCCAGTCGACAGTTGACCGATAACAGATAAAAGGTAGTTGGCTGTAAACAGATGATAGACAACAAATAATAGTTGACAGTTGACAGATGACAAATGACGAAAGAAAAATGATAGATAACATAAAAATGATGGTAGCGACCGTTACTATGTGGAAGTTCATTTTAAAAAGGGTAAATGAAAATAATTTTTAAGTTTTTATATCACTATTTATAGACAGATAACAATTGACAGTTGACTATAAACATATGACAAATAACAGATGATAGATAACAGATGACAGCTGGAAGTTGATCGTTAACAATTGACAGTTGACTGTAAATAGATGATAAATAACAGATCATAAATGACAGATGACAATTGACAAATGATAGATGAAAACTGACAGTTAAAGATTGAGAAATTGCAGATAACAGTTGACAATTGATAGTTGAGAATTGACAATTGACAGTTGACCGTAATCAGATAACAGATAAGAAATGACAGATATCAATTGTCAGTTAACAGTTGATCTTAAACAGATAACAAATGACAGTTTTCAGGTGACAGTTGATAGTTAAAAGTTGACTGTAAACATATGAAAATAATAATAATAATATTTTATTAGTGCGTTTGAATATAAATATTTTACACACGTCATATAAAGATATAGATATAGTACATAAGTGCTTAGAAAACAACCTCAATTAATAGTGGTAATTGGTCTAAGTTATAAATTATTACAGTTTTATAATTAAATACATAAAATCATTAAAACAACTAATTAAAACTGAAAAAATAATTTTATCAATCACATTGATAGCTAACAGATGACAGAAAACAGAAACAGTTGATAGTTGACAGATGACAAATGACAAATGAAAAATGACAGATAACAATTGACAGTTGACATTAACATAAGACAATTGATAATAATAATAATTGTTTCTTGATGCTTATGACGAAGTTTTACATATGTCAAATATAGAAACGATTAAAAAATACTTTCAATAATTAAATGTATAAATAATCTGCATTTTACCATTAAATAATTATAATCAAGCCGCTTTTAATTAGATCACTTGACAAAACACATTAAGATAAGAATTACAAACTAAGATAAAATAAGAATATACATATATCACATCTCTATATTATTGTGCAAGAATTCCTCAATTGTATCAAACGCCTTAGTTCTTAAAGTTTTAATACTATTTATAAATAATTCAAAATTATACTTCCTGACAGCCATTGGCAATTTATTGAAACACTTTAAAGAATAGTAGCTACTACTCATCTGAGTTCGGTTAAGCCGTAGATGGTTTTGACATACAATATCTTTATATCTGGTCGAGATAACAGATCATAGATAACAGATGACAGTTGACAGTTGACATATGGCAGGTGATAGTTAAAGGTTGAGAAATTGCAGATAACAGTTGACAATTGACAGTTAACATTTGACAGTTTACATTTGACATTTGACAGTTGACAGTTGAGAATTGACAGTTGACCTTAAACAGATGGCAGGACAGATAAGAAATGACAGATAACAAATGACGTTTAACAAATGACAGATGTCGGTTGATGGTAAACAGATGATAGATAACAAGTGACGGATAACAGATAACAGTTGATAATTAACAAATGAAAATTGACATATAATAATTGACAGTTGACAGATAACAGGTGGCAGATGATAAATAGCATGTATCAAAAAACTAATATTTCATAAATGACTAGTAATAAAAAAATTAAAATATCTTAATCACAATTTTTAATTAGTGTCTACTTGTTCTACATTTAGTTTAATAAAAATGACAAATAACATAGGACAATTGATAAATAGTAAATGATATATGACCAGAAACTATTGATTGAAAGCTATCAAATATATTACAATTGGCAAGTAAAGAATAACATTTTTATTGTATTGAAAAATGATATTTAAATCAAATGTGTTTCCATGCAGACACGTTTTGATATAAAATCGAACGAACAAATATTTAACCGTGTGCATCGGCGATAAAAAGCAATGTAATATTATGACGAATAAATTCCATTATCAGAACAAAAAAATGTCGCAGTATAAATATACATCAATACACATTTTTTTGTATGCGGCTTATCAGTTTATATACGAACGCGATTGCATGAAAATAATTGATAAAAAAAAACTGATTGATGGTTCTCCACGATTTCCGATCGTAAAGAGTAATACTCCATTTCTCCGCTCTTTTATAAATCTCCAGCGTTAATAATTTACAAAAAAAAAACCTTTTCGCGTGCGCCGTCCGAATGAATGAATGGCCGTAATTCCCTCGCATCGATGAAAATTTAATTACACCGCGTTAATTAAATATCCTGGGAATTGTTCGGGTATATTTATTTATAATACACGAGTGCCTTTTGTTCAAATAAATGTATACGAAGGGGGGTCGAGAGAGAATGAGAGAGAGAGAGAGAGAACCGAACGGCGACGGCCAGATGATTTATGGTCCGGGGGGGTCGTACAGAACGTAAATATTAAAATTGTTATTAATGCTGATGCCCGGGCTTTATATTAATACTACATATAAATTAGCAGTTATATTCGGTGATGTAATAAATAATACCTTCACGATTACACCCATAAAATTGTTGATTGAAATGTAATTCGAATAATAACAATAAAATTGTAATGTATTATGAAATTTATTACTGAAAAAAATAATTTTAGGTGAAAAATTAATTGATATCAGATGTTTAAATGAAAAGTATGATACAGTATTTAGGAAAAATTCAATTCAATAAACAAAACTGACTTGGTGTTACAAAGTAACCAAATAAAACCGACACATTAACCCGTTGTAATTGAATTAAATTTTTATTGCGACATTTCCTTTCAGCCCGTTTCCCCCCATTGTTTCCATTTTCAGGAGGGGGCGGCTGGAATATAATAAAACATGATTTATTATGGTCAGAGTCGTTTAGGCTTTTTGGAAAATTTATTGATGCAGTGTGTATATGTGTATAATAATTTATTCCAGTCAACACTGAAACGCATTTATTTTTATGTGATAATTCCATTCCACGGTGCATTATTTATCAATTATCTTGATGTACAGTAATGGAACAGGCGACGTTCCTCTACATTACTGACTGAACTTTACTGTCCCGATAACAATAACGCGGATTAATGTTTTTAATTTCAGGTGGTTTTATCCGATACGTTGTGCCTCTTTTTTTGGTATTGTGTTTCGGGGCTTATCGATATTGCACAAAACAAATCATTTCTATCATTTCTGTTAAGCTCTCTAGGATTTATGTACGTAGAGTGGGAAATATTCACGTACGTGTCAACAGTGGAAAGTATTAAATTGTTTATTGATTCATACATAAATACGTTTATAAATATTTAAACAATAGATTTAATTTAATAAAATATTTATAACCAATATAAATATATAGTTTAATAATGAATTAAATCCAGTGTTTATAATTATCCCCTTCCCTTTATAACAATATCCTCGATGGGCGATTATACGAAACGTAAAATGTGTTAAAATGGTAATATCAACGTCTGTCCTCTCGTGAAATCGAATTACCCGACCTAAAAGCTCTCCGTACCATTAGAAACAATTCCTGTGCGAGGCATATTAACGAAATCCAATTACAATTAGAGCTTTGTCCCACTGCCTCTCAACTCTACCATTATTTGCCCTGCTTCTGGTGCATTTATTATATATATATATATATATATATATATATATATATATATATATATATATATATATATATATACATATGAGCGGTACTCTGAATAATTTGATAGGTGGCAGAATATTGAACGTTAACTAAATTGGACAAGTGCATTAACCCGATACAAAATCCACGCTCCGCTGGATGGAATTACCGGGTAGCGGAAGTTTCGGTGCGTTTACCGTGAATTTTATTATAGTTGCCGAGACGAGAAGAGAATCATAGAGGGTGTGTGTGAGAGAGAGAGAGAAAGAGAGAGGGTGGGAAAAATTTCCGTTAGTGATTTTACGTTAATTTATGGAACTTGTTTCGAGACGAAAGTTCGTCTCGGGGGCGCGCTCGCCCCCCATAAATATTTATAAAATCCTGCGGGGGCACGAACGGATGAGGTCGAGATCTTCGATCGTCTGCACGCCCGTGAGGTGATTTGTGGACGGACACCACGCGAATACTTACAAGAGCTAAAAATATAATCCAATTTAATCAATTTATTACAATGTAGATATTAAGGCGGCTAGCCTATCGTAATGATTTTTATATTTTTAATTTAGCGTACTCTTGACCTACCTCAATGTCAAATACATTAGCGTAGCGTATAACTCACCTACATCAAATAGATGACAAATTGCAATTATTACAATTATAACGTTTTTAAAGTTGAAATAATCATGTAACAATAAATACATGATTGATTATAGATGATAGAAGAAATAAAATTATACACTATAATACATTATAATTTCCTTACATTTTCCTCGAAAACTATGAGGTTTATGGAAAAAGTCTATTCTTAACAATTTGCTTAATTTTATATTCTTTGCAATTATTTGTTATATCACTTTTAAAGGAAAAGAGGGTTACACCAGGAAGAAGAGACATGGCGATGAAAGATATGATAGAGAAGAAGCGAAGAGTATAAGAAATGAAGAATGAGGGTGTCCCAGACTATTGGTAGAAATAAGGATTGGGATAATGAAGGGGGGAAAAGAACAGAAAGAGAATATGCTGAAGAGCAGGAAAAGGACGTAGAAGTAGAATCAATAGAAGTATTGGAGACACCCATAGTCAATTGTACCAAAAGGAGGAAGGTAAAAAGGCGAAAGGAGAGCGGGTGGTTTAATGAAGAGTGCGAAGACGTTGGTAATGAGGATAAGGAAGGCGGAAGAGGGGATGATAAAAGGGTGTAGGAAGCGAATAAAAGTTATGGAGCAACTATGTGAAAATGGGAAAAAAATGGATAATACTGAAGACCGGTAGAAGAAAGATACATCCATCTGTCCAGCTAGAGTAGGCTAAGAAATGTAAACAAAGAGAGCCGGAATCCAAAGAGGTTGGGAGAAGAAGAGGAATAGGAAATATGTTAGACTTCAAAAAGAATGAAATCGCCGAGTCCTAATGGTTTGAATGTTGAGATATGGAAGAAAATAGCAAATGAGGGAAGGAAAAATTTGAACCGAATATGGAGACAGATCAAGGAGATCATGGGATCGCGAAGGGTGGGGGAAATATGCCCTATACACAAAGGAGATGACAGAGGGAAAATGGATAACTATAGTAGAGTGACGGTGATGAACGCCTCATACAAATTGGCGATGATGATTGTAAAGAACAGGCTGGATAAGGAGGTGGAGAAGAGACAACTAGTAGCAGAAGAAGGGAGGTTTTAAAAAGGAAAGAGGAACCAGATACTATATCTTGTATCCGTTCAGGATCTTAGAGTATGTAATTGAGGAAGATTCTGTACCATGGGTGATTGATAGTGTCTGAGAAGGGAATAGTAGAGTTTGTAAGGAGGATATATGAAGAAACATGGGTCTTGGCAAAAGTGAGAAGAAGGTATCAGGGGGTTTCAGAACGTGAAGTCCAATGCTATAAAATATAAAAGGAATAAAAGAGATGTTACCGAAAGTGGAGAAATACATTAACAGGAGAAATTTAAGGGTAAAGTAAACAGCTAGAATGGAAGAAAGAGGTGATCGAGAGTATAAAAGTGTTCAAGTATTTGGGATGTATGTTTAAGAGTTCAGAAGGTTACGAGGAGCATATCAATGGTGAGAGAGAAATGGAGAAGGTGGATGGATGACACTGCGAGACTGACATATGACATATGGGATCTTGATCTATGGGACAGAGGTACAAAAAGTTGGAGCGAGAACAGATGATTCCTGAAGCAGATGTTGAGGTGAAGAAATCAATTATTAAATACGTACTGCTTCAGGAAACAAATAATAACATTGTGCGATGTGAACTTATAAGGATATGGGCCGAATGAAGTTAATTATAGGGATTAGATAATAGAGATTAGTAAAGAAGGTATATAAGGGAAGCATTGATAGGGGAGCGGGTAGTCAAAGAGCGGAAAGAAGGAGAATGTTTGAGAGGGTCGGTTTCTTAAAGAGAATCGTGAAGGAGTGGCGAGAGCAAGTCGTGAATGTGACGGGATTTGACCATGAGAAGCGGAGGAAGTGGAGAGGTAAGAGATACAAGATTAAATAAGTGCTATAGGAAGTGGCAGGTACATGGGAGAAGACAAAGGTACCTAGATGATAACCTTTTCAGAAGAGAAGAAACCTTGGGTTTTCCAAGGTTTCTTCTCTTCTGAAGAGGGAAAAATAAATGGATGATCGAGGAATACGGAGAATGCGTGGTGTATGAGGTCGGGAAGGAAATATGCAGTTATCTGGCGGATTAAAGCAAATAGCAGAGTATAATGTTAAGTCATGTATTGTACTAGAGGAAAATGCCAAATAAATGAATGAATATCTCGATAAATCTTCATAAGCACAGATAATGCATGACATATAGAAAGATTTGACAGATATATTTCAGATACATAATATTTATCTCTAATCATCAAACTAATAAATTAACACAAAATATTATAAATAACAGCTCACAGGTTATAGATACCAAATTGACAAATGATTTCTCTAAAGTTGTGTAGAGCCATTGTATCAGCTATGATCAAATGGAAAACCAATTACAATTATTACAAATGTAACATTTTTAGAGTAATCATCTACCAACAGATATATTATTGATTATATATATTAGAAGAAATATAATAAATGATATATAATAGATAACAGGTGACAGATGACCGATAACGGATGACAGATGACAGAGGATAGATAAAAGATGATCGATGACAGATGACAAATGATAAATGACAGATAACAAATGACAAATGGCAGATGACAGATGATAGATAATTATAATAATAATAATAAATGTTGCTTCAAAATTGGTAATTTTAAGATAAAGAACTTTCTTCTTATATTTTTTTGTTCTTATTCAGTTCCTCCATGTATAGGGGACATTTGTCGCTAGTATCAAAGTTTTTCAGGTCCAGGATCACATGTATCTTTAGAGGAAATATAATGTGCTGTGAGAAGTTAGATGAAAATTTTATTTTTTCGATAACTGGTCGAATTTGTTGATTTGTTTCGATTAAAAGTGACGTTTTTTTTAGTCTTGCTAAGTCAATTTTTTGCTATATAAAATTTTCAGAAATATTTATTTGTTTATGTTTATAATAATAGAGTTATCGGCTAAACTTATAATTTACTATGTAAGGAGAGGTGATTTATAAAAATTAAAAATAAGAGGGGTCGTAGAACAGAGCCCTGCGGAACAACATAATTAATTTCAGAAGGCATCGACTGCGCACTTTTAAAAATACTGTGCGATATCGGTTTGTTAAATACAAACCCATCAACTAAATGCTATTTGGAGAAAATTTTATAATAATAAACTATGCTATATCCAATCGAATGCTTTACTCAAATCAATCAACTCATGAGAATAATTTTAGCATACGTTGTTGTTAAACTTGTTTTGAAACGAAATTAATTTTCCATAAAAAGTCAATATATTTTAAAGTCATTTAGAATCTGGTTTTTAATTATAATTTTGGACACCACCGATTAAATATATATAGGCCTGTAGTTTTTGAGATTTCCATGTTTATAAATTAGTCTAATTCTGACTATCAATTCTTTAAAATTAAATATTTCACTCCTCATTATCATCTTTAAAGAGTTTAGTGCAAGTATTTTAATACAAGCGGCTCAAAGAAGGTGAAGGTATTGAAATGCAAGTTAAAATGAAAGTCGTGGCGATAAGCAATTAAGTAATATAGTTTATAAGAGGGTGAGAAAACTAGGAAATAAGGATGACACCAGAAAGATGGGAGGATCGATAAAGAGGAATTGTGATAAGGGAGAGGAGGGCAAGTACAGGAAGAGCGGAGAAAAAGTTTTGAGGGGGATGAGAGAAAAACTAAAGGAGCTTAAATGGAACCAATAACATGAAGTGGTGAAGGGGTAAAGAAAGAGCGGGTGGTTTGATAAAGAGTGCAGAAGGGCTAAGACGGTGGAAAGGAGGATAACAAATGATTACAGAGGCAAAATAGAGTATACTTGTTTCTCATTAATCACTTGGTGAAACATTATGTTAATATATAGGTTTTATAATTAAAATCACTTGGTTTGTTTCACAAATATTGTGAAACAAACCAAGTGATTTTAATTATAAAACCTATATATGGCAAAATAGAGGATGAGAGAAGGATATGGGGAGCAAAAAAAAGGTATAGTAGGGTATGCGAGGAGAAAAAAAAGAGGAAAGTCGAACGGAAGATGGAGGATTTAAGAACGTGTAAAAACGAAGCGGAAATTTGGAGAATACTTAACTCCCTTCCCCCTGAGTGTCATATAGAGGTGGAGCTGAAGGAGTGGGCTGAGAAATGTAAGAAAGAGAGAAGAAATCCGGGAAAACTAGAGGGAGGAGGAGAATGGAAGAGGTAGTAGCCTCCACAGAGAAGGAAGTTGAGGAGCCTTCAAAGAGTTAATGGAGGGAGGAGAAGATCCCGTGATTGCAGAAGTTGATGGAAATCCCCCCTATATATAGGGGTAAAGTGGAGTGACTGTAATAAATACTGGACACAAATTGGCGATAATGATTATGAAGAACAGGCTAGATGAGGAGGAGGAGAGGCAACTGGTGTCAGAGATATAGGGAGGTTTTAAGAAGGGGAGAGGAAAGAGGGGCCAAATCTTTACTCTGGCCAGGATTGTAGAGCATGAGATGAAGAAAAAGGAAGGGAGAGATTAATAAAATATCTAATAAGGGGAGGAGTGAGTGAGGAAATGGTAGAGGGAATAAAGAAGGTGTATAAGGTAACATGGGGCATGGCGAAAATGTGGGGAAGGTATCAGAGGGTTACAGAACGTAAAAGGTGATAAGACAGTGCTCTGATGAGATCAATGCTTTTGGGAGTTATGTATAGTTGGTGTGAGGTCAATGGTGATTCCTAAAGTAGATGTTGGGGGCGTCTAAATAAGTACTACTTCAGGAAACGTATACAAGGTCTGTCATTAGTGTGTGGATGGAAGATTATAGTTTCATTAACATACATTTTTAAAATCCATTGTTGAGACACGGTGGCGGACCCTTAAGACTACAACCTAAAAAAAAATTTCGACTGAATTGCAATTGTTATACAGAGTGATTCATATAATAAATTTTATTTTTTTAGTTAAAACCCCTTTATTTTATTGAATATTTAGATTCCTGGGTCAATTCTGGTGTGACTTTATTATTATTTATGTATTGCAGTTTCTTCAATTCTATTATTTTACGTCCGAATAAAAATTACTAAAACAATTGCTATAGCCACGAAACTTGCTAATTTTATTTTTACAATGATTCCTTTCTTTAATCCACTAAAAATTTGCTGGTGTTATTAGTCGAAGTTTGATCGTTGATCCCAATTTTTTGTGGACAATATTTTTGCTTAGCTCGGGCTGTTTTTGTTCCTTCGATTGATTTTTCGGCAATGTGATGTTTGATTCTCTTCTTGGTAATAGGAGAACTAATAAAGTCACTGAAATTTTAAATAGAAGGATTCTGTAGCGTTCGAGAAATATCTCAATTGTTTACCAAATTATTTGACTTTAAGGTTATAACATCATGTTGATTATTATTTACTCATTTGAAAAGTTGATTTTGTTGATTTGATTCTGAATATCCGTATTGGATTCGTGTTGCAGCCTACGTCTTTTAAACTATGAATTGATTTACGTTTCGGAAAGTCGATTAAGCAGTTATCACAGATCCACTAAAAGTTCTTTATTTCAGGAATATTAGTTGTTGACCTCTTTAATCCACAGAATGAAACACTTATGACACTCTTCTGATTCACTTATGCAAGAAAATTGTATTTATGTCCGATTTAAAAATAACAAGACAATTGCTATAGCGGCGAAACTTTTTAATTTTATTTTATAATGATACGTAGTACCTAAAATAATTATTTTATCTGCAATTCATCATTTTAACAAATAGTAGATGTCCAGTAAAAATTGAATGCCGCAGCTATCAGAAAACTTAGAAAGGCCGTGAATCTGCAATGTCTCAATCATACTATCAAAGGCCAAAATTATTTTTATTTACAAAATTTCAATTATTATATTTTTACATGGAAGTACCAACTTTTTTATGGATCAAATGCAGAATTTAATTACCTTTCTATCGATATATGATTGTTTGCATTTATCTATGAGTGATTTTTTGAGTTTGAGAATTTCTACTAATTGGCAACAGTTTTTATTTTTAATGTCTTTCAATGAAAAAAAAAATAGTTTTGTCACTCTACTTTACTTTGATATCCAGAAAATGTTCACTTTATTTTCCTTTATCTAAATAATAATAATAATAAATTCATTTACGGAATATTCCACCAATTTCCTCAATAGAATAATAGAACTTTCCAATATGTTCTCCTCCAAATTTTTACATTTTTTTAAAGAATAATAAGCCATTTTTCGAGAATATTTCTCAAAGTAGCATTTCAAGGAACTTTTGTTTTCTTCCATTATTATGTCGAAATTTTTCTGCCAAAGCTTTTGGTTTTTTATTAAAGATTTTTATTTTGCATTTTCAGCTTCCCTTTTTTCTAATTGTGCCTCTTTCAAAATTTTGGTATTTTCTGTATTTATTTATTCTATTTTACGAAAACTAAGTCATATAAGTAAAAATTAATTCTCTTCCCAATTATAATGATTTTTTAAGAGTTTGAGAATTTTTAAGAAACTCTTCTTCATGTTTCTATTTTTTTTCAAATTAAGGTTTGAGTGGAAGAACACTTTATGATTATGAACTTCGCAAGTGCTACTTTCGCCCAAATTTTGAAGTACGTTTTTTAAATTGATTTGTTGTATATATATTTTTTTTAAGAAAGGAATCCAAAAATGTATAAATAAATGTATCGATAAGTTTGTACTATTTCTTCTAGACTTCAAATTTTGAGAATTTTCCAAAATAGAAAACAATTTTTCAAGGATTTACCTCACCGCACAAAACTTTCTGCGAATTTCTGTTTTTTGAATATATATTTCTTGTTTTAGCCTTTTGACATACTTCTACCATAGTTTTGGAATTTTTCAACTAATTCTCAAGGTTCAGCATTTCTGGTCTCTTTAAATATTTTATTATTTTCCTGCAATTTTTTAAATTCTCATTGATGTACTCAAATTTTTTAGCAATTTTTATTCCAGAATCCTAAAATTCTGCGCAATTTTACTGTAATTCTATGTAAGTCCAAGAATTTTTTTCTTTGTAGAGAAATTTTTTCTGTGAAAATTTTGAAATTGTAAAAAATCCACTTCGATATTTCAAGAATTCTCCACGATCTTTTATAATTTATTAGCGAAATATATTTATTTTTTATTATTTTTTTTTAATTTTAATGATTTGTAATATTTGTAATGTTTAAGAAAGGAGACAAATGATTAATAAATAAATAAATAAACAATTTGTTCTCCAGACTCCAGAATTTTTTAATATTTTTTCTTTCTTATTTTGAAATTGTTTATCATTTCTTCAACATTTTGAAATGTTCTTCTTAAACCAATCCCTTTCTGAATATCTGCTATTTTTTGCTCAATATTTTTTTATATTATTTTTTATGTATTTTTCCAGCTATTTCCCAAGAGGATTTCTGAGCATCGTTATCCCTTTTTTCTATTAAAATTTTGTGTTTTTTCTCAAATTGTTCTTTTCTTCGTGTCTTTAATTATTTTGTTCAATCCTGCAGTAGAAAATAGAACTTTCATACGTTGTTTTGTTGTTAGAAAGTTACAGTTTACCTCACGCAAAATGGTTGCTATGGAGATTTACTTTCGCCCACTCTTGTGTCACTTTCGCCCACTCTTATGTCACTTTCGCTCACGCTTTTATAAATACACATTATTATTATTATTATTATTACTTACTTGCTTATACACTTTTAAATGAAAATTGTCACTTCGAAATAGAATATTGGGCAAAGTTATTAAAAAGGCCATTAAAATAGGCAATTAAAACTTCATCCGTAATGATATTTAAATTGTGAATCCTAAGCCATTCTTCTTCGCTCATTGTAAAATAATATTATATTTTGTTACGGATGTTTGCCGAAACTTTATATATATATTATTGAATATCAACTATTATTACAGACAAAAGTGGTACAAGTTACTTAGCGTCGCCGATTGTGTTGTTTATATGACGTAGACGATCGTGTTATATTGCCGCTTGTCTTTTTTTGTCGTCGCTCACAGCGGGACACTAGATTATTTTAGTGCGGGCCGTGCACGGCGCATGGAGCAACGCCGACCGCCGTACATTAGATTTTAAAGCGGGCCGGGCACGGCACATCGCGCAAAGCCGCAATACATTTCTTTTATTTGAACCTACGTTTTAAAATGAATTTTCGGCAGGATTGAACAAAACGTAATACACCACTCGTGGAGTTACGAATTCGCTCACTTGTGTACCTTCGCACACTCGGCTGTCGCCTCGTGTGCAAATTGGTACACGCGTGAGCAAAACACGTACTTTCTCCACTTGTAGTGTAATATACTATTAAAAAAAATATTACCATTTTTCTCTCCATCTTATAGTAATATTTCGGCATATTCTTCAATCTTCGGAATTTTACAACCAAAGTTTTAGAATTTTTTAGAACTCTTGCTTTTCCAAAACAAATCATTGATGCTAAAAAGTCTTACATAAATCATACAAAATAAATTTTCAAATTATAGGAAATCTTTCAAGTGTTCTAGAATTTTCTAGCTTTAAACTCGTCAATATCCTCAGCATTTCTTGCTTTATCCTTTTACAATTTTAAAGAAATTTAATTTTTTTTCAATAACTGGTCGAATTTGTTGATTTCTTTAGACCAAATGTTGGTTTATTATTTTTTTTTGGCTTTCATTTAATATAGATCAAAGTTGTTTATTATTAAAATTTTTACAAAAAAGTAATTATTTGTTTATGTTAATATTCTGCTTTGGTTCTGTTCTATCAGCAACGTTATTAACAATCGGCAAAAAGTATAACATTAAGCAATATTTAGAAGATTAATTACGCACTTGGTTTTCTTTTAATATTACTAAAATAGTGAAATAAAACCAAATGTTATTTATTTCGAAGGCATCTACTTCGTTATACATGCTGAATATTATAATATTATACAAACGAAAGTATTTTTATTTTTAATCAAGTGTTTTAATTAATCTTCTGATTAACATTAAAATGTTTCACCACGGACTTAATTTTTCGTATTTAAATATTGCTATACACGGAAAGATGATTTATAAAAATTGCAAATTTGTATTTTTACTACAGTATTTAAAAACCTTAAGAATTATATTAAACTTAAAGTAAGATGTAATTAAAAGATACAATAAAATTTACTAATTATTACAAAAGTACTTGTTAATATTATGTAATTATTTTTACTTGCTACAATTATCAAATTATCACGTAATGATGATCGTCACCATTATTATTAACAAATATTCGATTAAGCCTTTTAAACCATAATAAATTTAATCTATCCTCAGCGTAATTTAACGACCGTGTAAAAGGACTAAAGATGTTGAGGTCAAATCCTTTTATTCTCCTATTCTGGCCACATCATCCTCGGATTCGTAGTCCCTTTTTATTATTTTATGAGTTCCGGAAAGTCCGGATCGTCCGTTTTCTTTTCTTTACGCACATTTCATGCCAGGTGTCCGAATCACCCCACCATTAAATCCGATCGTGGAAGAAGTTAAATTCTTATTCGCGTCTGGGGGTTGTAAATAATTGGCCATATTTTCCGGTGGAATTAATTTCTCGCGCATAGGTGGGCAAACCGGAAGTGCGCGATAAGGACGAGACGAGAGGGTTCAACTAGTACAAATTGCTGCTCGTCGGTGGTAGTGGTGGTGGTGGATGAGAGGGATGAGGCATAGTGGGTCGGTTGGCTGACACAACAACTTCCCCCAGCAGTTTCGCGCACTGATGTATCGAGGCTGTGCAACGTGCCAACTTGCTTACATTTCCGGCCCAATTAATTCACCAGTCTGACGTATTTATTACCAACGGAAATTTATTGCAATCCAAATTGATCATCGAATATTTAAAAAAATAAGGGATTACAACATTATAAATCAATCTGATGTCTTCGTGATTTACTGCTTGTTTAATTGTATAATAGTACAATTATCTGTTGTTATTATTTATTTTATAATGATAATGATAATAAAATAAATAATAACGGTTATACAAAACAAAGTGATTATTGTGTTTAATTTTGTGATCAAATAAATAATTCAAATAATTTTATAAAAAATAAAATTAGTGAGAATACATTATATACCACGTAAAGAAATTAAGAAATTATATTTTAATTCGTTACGTTCGTGACCACCTTTCAGCCTTTCTTTATCTTTGTCAAAATTTAATAACCGTCACACACGGCATGGCCAACGCTGTAATTAAAAGTATGATGGATTTATTTTTCATCCCCTCTGGGTGTGCAATTTAAAAGCAATTCCAGGCCAATAAAAACTACCGATTAATCATTAGCCGCTCCTTTTTTCCGCCGTTTTCTCGCACCTCTAACAAGGTTTATGAGGCGAGGGATGGAGGCCTGAAGGGCGAGGGGGAGGAAGAGTAAGCGCTCGACGCTGTATAACTTCCGGCAAATAGTGGCAGATTAAATATTGCTCGTTTGTGTTTAATCAAATCTTCGCGATTAAAGTCGGGCGGAACGGCGGCAGCAGCATAGGGAATATTAGGTATTAGGGAAATTCCCCAGAGAGGGTAGGGAGGGAGGAAGCTCGTAAAAAGTTTCCCGTTCGCTCTTCCTGCAGCTCGAATTAATTTCATGATGTGCTATACACACTTGCGGCCAAAAGGGGGAATAAGTTTTTTTTTCTTTAAATAGCTGTGAGTGGTAATAATTTGAGCTTAAATATATTAAAATTTAAAAAAAAAGTGTGAATTATTCTTCCCTCTCAGTAACAATTGCAAACTATTATAGTCTCATGTATGTAGTGAAATTAAAACAAAATATTTACTAGATTGGTGAGTCTGTTACTTATCGAAACTCCATATCACTTAATAATATTTTATTAAGTAACAAAATATTTACTTATCCCTTAAATACTTCTTGAAAATGCACACAATTTTAAAGAAGAAAAATATATTGGTAAACCTAACAATCTTGACATTCATAGATGTCCCTTTTCATATTCACACGGTGCACACATTTAGCAAACGCCAGATTTTAATGACAAGCACTTCCATCACCCTCATACGTATCATCTCCCTCAACCCTTCTCCCAATTACGTACGCAATTAATACACGCTTAAAGATGTGAATTCGGTAATGATGAAAACCACAAAATGTGGCAGTCGTCACTTCCTCCTTTCAAAAAACGTGATAACGATGCTTTCTATGTATGTGTACATGTGTGTGTGGGTGTGATTCAATTTGATGGGGAAGTACACTCGAGATGAGGAGTGATTGTGCTCGTACGGGGATTGATAATTCCGATATTTCACGGGTGTGAGCCCCAGCGAGGGGTGATCCATCAAGCAGATTAGATATATATATATACGCGAGAGTTGACCGCTGGAAATCCCGATGGAAATGGGGGTGCAATATTTATGCGTCGGTGCGCCATTTCACAAGAAAAAAATGGTGATGTGAACACCACGAATACTTTAATTAAATTATACACGTTAGAATTCTATTGTTCATAATTTATTAATGAATTAGAAAATTAGGAAAGTAACTAAAAAACAAGGGGTTGTTTACAATGAGGCACTTGGTTGGTTTCAATTTTTTTTTTACAATTTATTCCGATTAGTTTCGATTGTTACATCATTCCTAGATAATGAAGTAACAAGTCGGAATAAATTCTAAAAATTTATGAAACCAACAAAGTGCTTAATTGTAAACATCCCCTAAATTTGAAAATGTTTCACTATGTGATAAACGAGAATCAAATTCAACAAAAAAAAACAAACAATAATAAAAAGAGTAAATTAAATATTGACAAATATTAAAAAAAAAACTAATACTTTCTCAGTATTTTTTATTAATATAATATAAATAATAATTATCATTTCTAAGAAAGTATATAATTATTACTAAAAAATAATTTTTTTTAGCATTTTCTAACCTTAATAAATTGTACGTTTGAACTAGCGTACTCCTGACCTAGGTCAATGCGTAGTGTATTATGGTAGGTCGGGAGTACGCCAGGTCACTGCACGTATACATTGTGGTAGGTCAAGAGTACGCTACAATAAATAAATGATCAAAAAATTCACACAATATTTAAGGTAAAGCAGTTGAATTTGACAAAGCGTTAAAACAATTGAATGTCTCGACAGAAATTATGACAATCGATACAAGAGAAACAATTGAAATCACCAAAACAAGTAAATTTCATACGGTAAATTAATTTCTTACTTAATCCGTGATAAAACATTTTTGTTTTAATTCTATTGTTGATTAAAACAATCAACAATCGAATTAGGTAAATTCCAATCTATAAATCAATTAAAATTGATTATAAATTTAAGCACTAAAACTCTTTCTTAACACAGTTTATTTGAATTTATTTGTTGTTTTGAATAAACTGTGTGCAGAAAGGTTTTTAATGCTTTATTTTTTAATTCAAATTTTTCTTCACGTAACTGATCCAATTAATTTTCAATTAAAATTATTAAATACCTGTAAAAAATAACAATTTATAAATAGATAAAGGCGTATGCAATAAGTTAAAAATGACAGATATGCCAAAAAAAATTTGTTTTAATGTTTAATTTATCAGAATTAAAACAAACTGTAAACAAACGAAAAAAGTATTTACAATGAATTTAAAATAGACAGTGGTTAAGTTAATAAAGATTAAATTATTACAACACTAGTTTAAAATTATTTATTGTAAAAACGCAAAAAAATATTGGAAAAAAAAACAATTAAAAGAAATCTCACAAAAAAAAACAATTGCATATCTTTCAATTAAAAAAATAATATTTTAATAAATTTAATTGAATATTGATATAAATAAAAATACTATATAATAGTTCTGATTCAAAATAATAATTAGAGTATATTTTTAGATAAACGATTATGATTTAAAAAACAGTTTAATGTTTTGAAACCACAAAAATAATTAAATAACAATTGTAGATTTTTAAATTTGACGAAAAACCAAATAAACGAAACGCTAGTTTCAAAAAATGTTCAAGTTTCTCAAAGCGTTAATGTAATTTCATGTAATTACAAAAACAATTAAGACTGTTGGAAATTTATTTGGAAAATATATATCGAAAACAATTAAACATGTTTCACATGACGAAGCCACTGTTTGGTGAAACATTGTCGTAGAATAATAAAACCATTTTTGAAACCATATAATGTATGAGTAATTTATTAAATTAATTATCACTCCAAAAACAAGTTACAATTGTAAAAAAGCCAATTGAAAATTTCTAGTAGCACTTAAGTAATTAAAAATTATTTCATTTTCTCTTCTTTTGCCAAAGCAAGTGTTTAGTTGAGTTAATATCAAAGTGTGTCACTAATAATAATAGTCACCTAAGTCTCCCTCAAAAAAAAAGTTGAAATTTGTAAATATTTGCAAAATTTTACATTAACATTGACAATCGATAAAAGATTTAGATATTAACTATGAAACTAAAAATTTATTTATAAAATCAATTAAAAAAAGCTAACAGAATTTCACCTGAGAAAATAATCGACATTATTAAACATGTGTAAAAAAGCAATCCACAAATGAAAAAACAAATCACGAATGAAAACTATTGAAAATTATGTATAAAAATTGCGTAAACTGATAAAAGTGTGAACAGATAATCAATAAAAGCAATGACAAAAAAATACTAATGAAAATAAGCAATTATTCTATATAATATTGATTATGAATAAATAACGATAATCTTAAATCTATTATCTGTTAGCCTACATCTGTCAAATGACATTTATAATCTCTAATTGATTGTCTGTCAATTATTACCTATCATCTATCATCTATCATCTGTCATGTGTCAAATGATATCTTCTATCTGTAATCTCTTAACTATCAACTGCCATCTGTCATCTCTCAACTGCCACCTGTCAACTCTCAATTGTCATTGTCATTTATTAACTGTCATCTGTCATTTATCAACTTTCATTGTCATTTATTAATTGTCATCTATCATCTTTCATTTGTTATCTGTCAAATGATATCTATTATCTGTCATCTATCAAATAATACATTTAACTATCAACTGTCATCTGTCAACTCTCATTGCCGTTTGCTATGTATCATCTTTTATCTGCTATCTATCATCTCTCTCATATGACAAGTTATTTGGCATCTGATATTTACTATTTGTCATCTGTCAGTGGTTATCTTAAGTATTTTTTTATCATCTGTCATCTGTTAACTCTCATTAACATGACAGATAACAGCTACATTTATCAACTTTCATTGCAATTGATTATTTGTCATCTGTCACCTATCATTTGAAATCGGTCAAATTACATCTATTATCTGTCATTTGTTATCTATCATTTGTCATCTGTCAAATAACACCTGTGAACTGTAATCTGTCCATTTCTCATTTGTTAATTTATTTATAAAACTTTATTGTTTTACTTTTAATCTGTTAAACTTTGTGTTGTTAACCAAGCAGCATTTTTTTAAAGTTTTTTCTTTGCTTCAATTGTAATAACGGAGCAATTAAATCGTATCAAATGCTCATAAAGGTGTTTTATGCTTAAAATTCTTCAACTGATAAACTTAAAGTCTTAATGTCTTATCGTTTGAATATAAAACTAAAAGAAAATAATAATAATAATAATGAATTGGAGGTATTACCCAATAAGGATCCGAGTTAAATGCAAGAGATATTTGTATAATTATTGGATTTTTTTTTAGATTCAAATATATAAGAATGATTCTAAAGCATTTGTCCTTTGTCATCTGTCATCTGCTATCTGTCATGTCATTTGCTTTCTGTCAAGTCATTGGTCACTTGTCATCTGTCACTTGTCATTTGTCTTCGGTTATTTGTTATCTGTTATCTATCATCTGTCATCTGTCGTGAGTCATCTGATATCTGTCATCTATCATTTGTCATTAGCCATCAATTATTTTCTATTATCTACAATACGACACCTGTTAATTTAAAATTATCTGCCAACTGAAATCTATGATCTGTTATCAATCCTTCATTATCTACCATCTGACAACTGACATCTGACATATTTTCACTGATATATATCATACGTTTACTGCTCTGTCTTATGTCATATGTCCTTTGTTCTTTACCATCTGTCATCTATTGTTAATCATCTATCATTTTCCATCTGTCATCTGTTGTGTATTATCCAACTCCTGTTACCAGTCATCTGACAACTGTCGGCGTTTGCGTTACATCCATAGGAATTATTCAAAGGTATTTATCATTTGTCATCTCTCATTTGTCACCTCTTCTTATCTGTCATCTGTCATTAAACAATAGTCGTCAACTATTGTTATCTATAATACGTCATTTGTTATTTGTGATTTGTTATTTGCGAACTGACATGAATAATCTGTTATCCATCTTACGTCTTCTACCATCTCTCATATGTTAACAAATATCTTCCATAAGTTCTCTGTCTTTTGTTCTTATTAAATTTGGCATCTGTCATTTATCATTCATTATCTGCCATTTGTCATATGTCATCTGTTGTGTAATATCTGATAACTGTTAGCAATTATTTGACATCTGTCATTGTCATTTTTCGTTAACCGTCGTCTTTTCTCTGTTAAATATGTCATCTATTGTTTATCATTTGAAAAAAAACTTCTAAAACACTAATTAAAACCTTTAAAAAATTAATATTATTATTATTAATTATATATTATATAATAGTGAAAACAATTAAAAATTATTCAACCAAAAAACAGATTAAATTGTCAAAAACTCTAAAAGTGCAATTACAAAAATGAGTTGAAATTCCTCCTTGTTCCTTGAACATCTAAGAGAATGATTCAAATTTCTTATTTTTTTGTCAATTATCACCTGTCATTTGTCATCTTTGATTTGTCACTTGTCATCTGTTATCTATCATCTGACATCTGTCGTGTGACATTTTTTATTAGCCATTAACTATAAGACATCTGTTATCTATCTTATCTACCAAATCTATGATGTATTATTCATCCTTTATGATCTACCATCTGACAATTGACATCTTTCGTATGTTCACTGACATATTTCATACATTTACTGACATCTGTCATATTTTCTCTATCCTTTGTCCTTATTTATTTATTTATTTATTACCTATAGTTCATCGTCTGTCATTTGCCATCTGTCAACTGTCATCTGTTACGTATTATCTAACATCTGTTAGCTATCATCTGACAAAAGCGTTTCGGTTTCTGTAGATTTATATCAATAGGAGTGTTTCAAAGCTATTTGTCATTTGACATCTGTCATTTGTCACCTGCCATCTGTCATTTTTCAACAGCCGTCAACTATTTATTATTTTTCCATAAGACATCATCTATTATTTTTTATTTTCTAACTGAAATCTATGATTTGTTATCCATCTTAAATCATCTGCCATCACTGACATTTATCGTATGTTAACTAATATCTGTCATATGTCTCCTATCTTTATCTAACATCAACTGTTATTTGCAATCTGGCATCTATTAGGTGATATGTGACACCTGTTGGCAATCATTTGACAACTGTCATTGTCATTTTTCAAAAGCCGTAATCTGTTTTCTATTAAATATATCATCTATTATTTATCATCTAAAAACAAGTGCTAAAATACTAATTAAAAATATTTATAAATATATATATTAATAGATAATAAGTGAAATACATTAAAAATGATTGAAACAAAAAAACAGACAAAATTGTCAAAAACTCTGAAAATGCAACTATAAAAACAAATTGAAATTCTTGAAAATTAAAAAAAAATTGACAGTAAATGAAATTAGTTAATGATTGACAAAAATGATTCAGAAGCACCTGTCATTTGTCCAGCTGATAATTCTTTAAGGGATATTTTTCATCATTTTAAAATTGGCGATTTTAAAGTTAAAAATAATCCTTTATTCTAGACGGTCTAAAAATTTAATAATAAAAAATAGTACTCATTCAAAATCGTTTGTCATTTATCACTTTTTATTTATCTTTGCCACCTGTCATTTGGCATTTCTTTTCTGTTAAGTCAGCTGTCCCCTGCCATTTGTCAATTGTCATCTGTGATTTGTCTTCTGTCATCTGTCATTTTTCGTTAACTATTCTCTATTATGTATAATACGTCACCTGTTGTCTATCATTATATATGATCTGTTGACCATCCTCTCATCAAACAATCTGTCAAGAACAAAGAACAGAGAACATATGACAGATATCAGGAAATATATGAAAGATGTCAGTAAACATATGATAGATGTCAGGTCATATTTTTCAAACATGCCAGTTAAAATTTACATTAATTAAAAGCAATTAAAAATAATTGTTAAAAAATCAAGAAAATAATTAAAATCTTTGGAAATAAAAAAACTGTTCTCCAGTTAAAATTATTTAAATATAAACAAATTTTTGTAAAAATTATTAAAAAGTTTATAATATAATACGTTTGATAATGGCCATGTAAGGTTGAAACTATAGTTACGAAATAAATTCCGAGTGTGATATTAACAAAGTAAGTTTTATTTATCATTTGATAAAGTTCCTGAAAAAGTTTATAATAGTTCTTGTTGCATAAAAAAAACTGTATGGTGGAAATATTTAACGGTAAATATTCTTAAACGCACAAAAATGTTAATAAATTAAATTACAATTTAAAAAGTTAAAGGTATGCAACAGAAACAAATGACAAACTATAAAAGAAAAAAATATTAAAATGGTATAATTGCATTATTTAGAATAGCAATTTAAAAAACGTGATAAACATAAACAATTAAAAATTACCAAACGTGTAAACAATTGAATGTTATTTTCAAAAAATAATTCGAATTATTAGATATTTGTAAAAATTAGAGATGGAAGTAAATTTATAAATAAAAATGGTGATGTGACAAATTTCAAATTTTTTTTTCTCGAAAGTTAAGAATTTTATGAAAAATATATTTTAACAAAATTTGTTCAGAAATAAATAACACTAATCCTAAATCTATTGTTTGTGAGCTGTCATTTGTCAAATGACATTTATAATCTCTAATTAATTATCTGTCAACTGTCATCTATCATCTGTCGAATGATATCTACTATCTGTAATCTCTTATCTCTATCAAAATGTATCACGAAGTGAAAGCCTCCACAATTACTTATTTAATAAATAAGGTGTTCGTAGATTCAAATACATAGAAATGTTTCAAAAGCATTAGTCATTTTTTGTCATTTGTCACTTAGCATCTGTTATCTGTTATAAGTCAGCTGTCGTTATTTGTCATTAGCCATCAACTATTCTCTATTATCTATAATACATCACCTGTTATGAAATATTATCTGTTAACTGAAATATATGATCTGTTATCCATCATGTATCAACTGACATCTGTATCCGAATATCCGAGGCGAATGCAAAAGAAATTGGAAAATTTATTCAAAATTTCTGTATATTTAAATATATAGCATTGATAATATTTTGTCATTTATTATCTGTTATTTGTCAACTGTCATCTGATATTTGTCATTGGCCATCAACTATTCTCCATTATCTATAATGTATCGCCTATTATCTATCATTATCTACCAACTGAAATGTAAAATCTCTTATCCATCCTTCATCATCTATCATCTGTTAAATAATATCTGTCGTAGGTTTATTGATATTTATTTTTAATATGTCCTCTGTCCGTTCTTTGTCATTTATTTTGTTGACTCATTCGATATATTAGAGAAGTTCGACTATATGTATCATCTTTCAGCAGCAGACAGAAGCCAACTTTTAATATCGTATGCCATCGAATAAATTATAGGCTGAAATCTCAGTTAAATATGATTTGTAACTTTAATCATATAGCGCCACACTGTCACATTTTTTATGATACTTCAACTTCAATCATTTAATATCTTGACCGTAAACAGTAATTTATATTGTATTAATAATTACATTTTTGTATTATAGATATTTGTTTATATTGTATATTCATATGGTTTATAAAATATATATGTTGTAGAATTTACGAAATATTTTCGTGTGTTTTCTAATTATCATATCTTGTAATTGGGATGCGTTTCCTGTATGGTCAATAAATATATTATTATTATAGTTCACCATCTGTCATTTGCCAACTGTAATCTGTTATGTGTTATTTAACGTCTGTTAGCAATCATCTGACAACTTTTGTCTGCTCTTTATAGTCATCTGCCATTTGTCAATAGTCATCAACTCTTGATTAGTTTATATAATACGTCATCTGTTATCTGTGACATCCATGATCTGTTATCCATCTTACATCATCTCACATCTGTCATATGTTAACTAATATCTTTTATATATCCTCTATCTTTTGTTCTTTGACATCGGCCACTGTCATTTATCTTTCATCATCTATCATCTGTTATGTGATTTTTGACAAGCAATCATTTGGCATCTGTAATTACAAAAGCGAATTGATATTTTTAAAATTAAAAAATGACAATAGATAAAATTAGGTAAAAAAATAGTCAAAAGCGATTGCCATTTTTTGTCATTTGTCCAACTAATAAGTCTTAAGGGGAACTTTTTCAACATTTTAAAAGTGGTGATTTTTGCGTTGAAACTACGCCTTATTTTGAACAGTCTAAAAAAAGTTAAGTAAGTATGTAAGTTTTTTATTAATGTTTTTAGCATAAAGCCTTACATAATAATAAACAATTGGAGGTATTACTCGATAAGTATCCGACTCGAATACAAAAGAAGTTGGTAAAATGATTGGAAGATTTTGTATATTCAAATCCATATAAATTATTTAAAAGCATTGACCATATTTTGTCATTTGTCATCTGTAAATTTGTATCTGTCATATGTCATCAGCCATTTGTACTTTATTATTGGCCATCAGCTATTTTCCATTATTTATAATACATCACCTATTATCTAATCTACCAACTGAAATAAGCCTAATTCTGAATAGTCTAGAAATTTAATAAAAGGTAAAATAAAACCGATTCAAAAGCATTTGTAATTTCTCACCTTTCATCTATCATTTGCCACCTGTCATCTGTCATTTTTCATTTATTTTCTTTAAAGTCATCTGTCATTTGTCATGTCATATGTTATCTATCATCTGTTATCTGTCAATAGTCATTTGTCATTTGTCATTAGCCGTAAACTATTTTCTATTATTTATTATAACACGTCACATGTTATTTATGATATATTAAAATCTATAATCCGTTATCCATCCTTCAACATCTGACAATTGGCATCTGTTACATGCTTATTGACATCTATCATACGTTTACTGATATCCGCCGTATGTTCTCTGTCCTTCGTTCTTTGTCATCTGTTATCAATCGTCTATTATCTGTCATATGCTATCCGTCATATATCGGGTGATATCTGACATCTGTTAGCAATCATTTGGCATCTGTCATTGTCATATTTCGTTAGCATCTATTATTTATCATCTGAAAACAAGTGCTAAAACACTAATTAAAAACATATATTGTCAAAAATTCTAAAAATATCATCCTAAAAACGAATTAAAATTACTGAAAATAAAAAAAATGTATTGACAAATACTTGTCGACCAAAAATAACTAAAAATTTTTAAATAATTCTGACTTAAAAACAAAATAACTTTGTACCCAGATGGAGGAAAACAACTGAAAATATTTTTTTTAAAGGACATAAATAATTAAATAATGATTTAAAATATATGTATAATTTTTATATTCTTTGGAAGTTTCCCTAGATTCAAATCCATAAGAATTATACAAATTTGTTAATTTTCGTCAATTATCACCTGATATTTGTCATCTGTGATGTGTCACTTGTTATTTATCATCTGTCATCTATCATCTAACGTCTGTCATCTGTCATTTTTTATTAGCCAACAACTATACGTCATCTGTTATCTATCTTATCTACTAAATCTATAATCTATTATTCATCCTTCATCATCTACCATCTGACAATTGATATCTGTCACATGTTCACTGACATCTTTCATACCTTTACTGATATCTGTCATATGTCCTCTGACCTTCGTTCTTATCATTTATTACCTACAGTTCATCTGTCATTTGCCATCTTTAAACTATTATCTATTATGTATTATCTAATATCTGTTAGCTATCATCTGACAAGTGTGAGCGTTTCGGTTTCCGTAGATTTATATCCAAAGGAGTTATTCAAAGATATTTGTCTTTTGACATCTGTTATTTGTCAATCATCAGTTATTTGTGATTTGTTGTTTTCTAATTTTTCTAATTAAAGTCAATGATGTTCTATCCATTTTACATCATCTGCCATCACTCAACTGACTTTTGTCATTTTTTAATTAATATCTGCCATATGTCCCCTATCTTTAATTTTTTGGCATCTGTATCTGGTATTTATCTAACATCAACTGTTATTTGTCATCTGGCATCCTTTAGGTGATATGTGACATCTGTTAGCAATCATTTGGCAACTGTCATTTTTCAAAAGTTTTCTTTTAAACATGTCATCTATTATTTATGATCTAAAAACAAGTGCTAAAATACTAATTATAAACATTTAAAAATGTATTTATTAATAGATAATAAGTGAAATTAATTAAAAAGGATTGAAACAAACAAAAAACAGACATAATTGTCGAAAACTCTGAAAATGCAATTCTAAAAACGAATTGAAATTCTTGAAAATTTAAAAAAGAACAATAGATAAAGTTAGTTAAAAACTGACAAAAAATAATTCCAAACCATTTGTCATTTTTTGTCAATTGTCACCTGTTATTTTTTCAACTAATAAGTCTTAAGGGGAATTTTTTCATAATTTTAAAACTGGTGATTTTAGCTTTGAAAATAAGCCTTTATTTTGGACTGTCTAAAAATTTAATAATAAAAAATACAACTGATTCAAAAACATTTGTTATTTGTCACATTTCATTTATTATTACTACCAGTTAACTGTCATTTGTCGTTTGTTTCTGTATAGTCATCTGACACCTGTCATTTATCATTTTTTATCTGTTATCTGCCATTTGTTATTTGTCATTAGCCATCAAATATTTTCTATAAAAAATGAGAATAGATCAAATTAGTTTAAAGATTTGCAAATAAATGATTCGAAAGCATTTTTTTTTAGATTATCGCCTATCATTTGCCATTTATCATCTCTGATTTGTCAATTGTCATTTATCATCTATTATCTGTCTCCTGTCATCTGTCATCACTCATTGATCATAAGCCATCAACTATCCTCTATTATTTATAATACGACACCTGTTATCTATAATTATCTGACAAATCTATGATCTGTTATCTATTCTTCATCTTTAAAAATCATCTGTCAACTGACATCTCTCATATGTTTAGATTTTTCTTGGTTCAATTTGATTATTTTAATTAAATATGTTTTATTAATAATCCAGAAAGTATGGGTAATTATAAATCACCGCGAATAACTTTTCTCAATTCACCACTTAACAAAATAAAACGAAAAACTCAATTACATTTGAAATTTCCGTCGCCGTTACACAAATGTCCCGTAATTGGATCCGAACCATGGAAAGCGAGGACCAGAAGGGAAATAAAGTTAAAAAAAAGGGACACAAACTAGAGACCGACGATAACTTTTAAAGCGGCATCCGGCCACTAGATGTTAATTGAAGAGGGAAAACGCGGAAGAAAAACGCCATCAGAAAAATAGCTCGACCGGAACTTTTCTACTTACAATTAAATCTCCGCAGCAGTTTATAAATACGTTTCCCTCTCTCTCTCTCTGCGAGTGTCTCGTATTTTCTGCGGGATTTTAAGCTCGACAAACACGCGAAAACGCTTTTTTCGAAACGGAACGGAAATCGAGATGCGGTGGAGGGTAGGAAGGGATAAGTCGGTTGTTGTGTTCGGACAAGTTTCGCCGTTATAGAGTTTGGTGAATGATTACAATGGACACGTTTGTATCGAGTGAAGGAATGTAATCTTTTCAAGAAGCTTAAATATTTTTATTCTCTACAATAAATACAATGATGAAATGAAACATGTTTTTTACCACTGTATATAAACATAGAAAATAGTGTTTTATTTCATACTATATTTGAAAATGAAATACCACATAGTAATGGTCACCACAATCATGTTTCTTAAATACAATTATTTTTACAGTAGATAATAGAATCAATTGAGTAGTTTTTTATATTTGCTCTAATTACTTCTATTATTGTGTAAGATTTATTGTCTGTCGCTAATCATTTAATTGAACACTTGTCATCTTTGAATTGCAAATTATTAATTATTAATGTTTAAAAACACACAACTAAGAATAAAAAAATGACAAGTAGCAGTTGATACATAATAGATTTAGGTCATTTGTTTATTCTGAATTGTGTGTTTTAAAGATAATATTGGGCGCATTCAACATTTTACCAAATTAAATAATAAACCAATGTAATACTTAATATGTTCCCGGCGCATCCACCATTTCAGCAGAAGTATATAAAAACACATATTGAAACACTTACTATGTTTTTACCACAATTAATTTATTGTAATATGGTTTACATATATACAAAAATCACGACTTAGTTAATATATATTATTTTAAACGACTCTACACATTTCAGTCTTGAGCGTGCAAATTGGTAGCGTTTTACTACACTATTAATACATTAATTTAAACTCTTCTCCCTCGCTATTTCCACTTAAACCTTTCCCACTGGAGGAGACGTACTTCATTCCAATCAATGGCCTCCCCGTTTCCCTGTGTAAATATTTCCTCTAGTCGGGCTCATGCCTTATTTATACCTTTCACCCTTCGTACTTTTTTCTCTTTTCATCCTTTTCTCATCGGCTGACCGAAGGATTGAGCGACCCAGTCCCGGCGAGGGTGGAGGGAGGGTTTGAGTCGGTCGCATTACATCCGAGTTTCGGATTTATAAGTTCCGATGGGCGAGATTTCTCGCGGTTTCAACTTTCCTAATATTTGACGTTTCCAATCTTCGGGCGTCCGCCCTCCAACTTTTATAAGGAAACTTTTGCCGCACGCCGGTCGGCGTTTTGATTTCTCTATTAGGGTGGCTGGGCTGGCGTGGAACGTTCGAAAAGTTTTAAATTTTCCGGGCCCTTTCGACATCGACGATAAGATGAACTGTTGCTCTCGCTACACGTATATGACTTATGAAAATCCAATTTAAAGTTTTTTCTTTTTTAATGATATATGACGAGAACATATAAAATTTTTAATAAAATAAAAACAGTACAACTTTCTTACAAAATTGTTGTAATGATAAATCATAAACATATTATTAAAATCACTTTAGTTTAATCAAATTCTACTAAACTGGTGAAGTGGGAAAGTTCAAAGTCGATTCGATTTCTGCCTCGCATCCACCAGAAACTGCTGCCGAGTGAATTCCAGAAACTTCAACCGTCATTATATTCAAAAGGTCGTAAATTGAAAATTACGTTTCTCCGCTTTTGCGAGTGCACCATCATAGTAGTCTGCGGTGCGGAAATTTGCATGGAGCGTCGTCGGCGTCGTCAGTCCGTCTCGACGGAGAGAGCGAATCCGCAATCTGTGTGGCGAAACGATTTTCGGCGGAGGACGATTTGAATTTTTAATGTTTTCCCTTGGTCGTCGCCTGCACGCAATATGTAGATAGAAAGAGATAGAGAGAGAGAGAGAAAGGCGGGAGAAAACGGGGAAACCTTTTTTGCGAAGGCGGCTGTGGTGGCGAGGAACTTAGGGGGAAAACTTTCAAGTGGTAATCCAGAAAGGTATATTGGATTATTATTGGTGGGCGCTGCTATGTAAATCGCCGTCAGCGTTTTTTTCCCCAGTTTTAATCCCGCCAACGCTGCACAGCTATTGATATTCAATTTTACGTAATTAAAGATAAATTATTATTATTAAGATGATTAGTTGAAAATTATATAATAAGCAAAGGTATAATAAAATAACCACTCATTTTCCTAATGTAATTAAAATCTTTACAACACTTTATATGTTGTAGTTTAGTATACGAGGGATACCCGGAAAGTAGGAACCGTGCGGAGCGCTGGCGAATAGATGGCAGCCTGATGTATGCTAACAGACTCATTTGTATTTCTGCTGTCTGTAATCAAAGTTACGTCTCGCAGGTATTGACTTTACTGTTTATATGAGTGTGTATAATAAGAAAATGAAGTTAGATTTTTCAACATAAGATATATACATCGAGAATTGAAGGATGTATATGCGTAAATTGCGAATTACCAGGCAGTAATTAGACATTCCTAATAAATATTTATTTTATGATATATGATATAAATTTTGTTTGTATTAAAACTCATATTTACTGCATTTATTTAACTTTGTAAACAAAAATATTGCACAAAAGAAACCTTTTCATTTCCATAATAATAAACCACACTTAATACTAATTCTGAATTACCATTAACATCCTTACTCTCACCCTAATTGGTCGTTACGAAATGAAAGACGCCCGAATTGTACATCTATGTATGTGTTAGTGTGTAAATGTGTTTGCTCAGGACTAAATCTTGCCGTTTCTTCTCTTATTAGGTTGAAGTCGTCGTACGAAAGACGAAAAGGAATATATAAAAAAAGCAGCACGTGAAAGGGCATTGAATAATCCCAGGTCGCATTCTCATTTCGTCCGTCGTATAATGTAAATACGCTTTCAGGGCCAATTTATCTTATTCTAACGAAAAAAAAGAGGATTTTTCTCCCTAAAACATGCGAGGGAAATGTACGGGAAAAAAAATATTGTGTATATACCATATATATACGCGCGTTTGTAAACGTCGCCTCGTAGATTTTCATTTGTGCCAATAAAACGTGTCAGTTTGAAATTTTATCAATGACGTAAGGATTTGTGCTTTAGTTTAATATTTCATATACGTTTATGTGTGGAGAATTTTTATCGTGTGAACTCCTTTTGATTTTTGTAAATAAATGTAATATTTACAGTATTTTTTTAAAGTAATTGGAAGTTTTAAAAATATATTACAATATTACATAAATTAAAACAATTTTATTTTCCATCATTCAAGTGCTGTAGTTTTATCTCTAGCCACGATTAGACAATTGTTTTTTACAAAAAATTGAAAAGTCATCAATTGAGGACAATTCCTGTAAATATAAAACTAATTCCTTTACTGGTTACATTTTTACAGTGTTTTAATTCAACGAAAATAATTTTATTCACGTCCTTGGTGCATAATGGCTTCCAGCCATGATTAGGCAATTGTTTTCACAGAAAATTAAAAACTGATCAATTCAGAATAAATCCTAATAATTTAAAGCTAATTCCTTCAGTGGGTACATTTTTACATTTTTTTTTAATTCAACGAAAACAATTTTATTTTCCATCATTCATATTCTATGTGCTGCCATTTTATTCCCACACAATTTGGCAATTATTTTTACGGAAAGCTGAAAATTCATCAATTTAGGACAAATCCTGAAAATTTGAAGCTAATTTCTTCAGTGATAAAATTTTCTTAATTCAGTGAAAACAATTTTATTTTCCATTCCATTCATTCAAATTCTAGGTGCTTCCATTTTGTTTTCAGCCACGATTAGGCAAATTTTTTTACGGAGAGTTTAAAACTCATTAATTGAGGGCAAATCTTAGAAATTTGAAGCTAATTCCTTCAGTGGTAACATTACAATTTTCTTTAATTCAACGTAAACAATTTTATTTTCCATCATTCAAGTTCTAGGTGCTGCCATTTTGTTTTTACTCGTTATTAGGCAATTGTTTTTACATAAAGTTGAAAACTTATCAATTGAGGACAAATCCTGAAAATTTGAAACTAAATTTTTCAGTGATAGCATTTTTACAATTTTTTTAATTCAACGAAAACAATTTTATTATCCATCATTCAAGTTCTATATGCTACTACTTTGTTTCCAACCACGATTAAGCAATTATTTTTACACAAAGTCAAAAACTCATGAATTATGTATAAATCTTAAAAATTTGAAGCTATTTTTTCAGTGGTAACATTTTTACAATTATTTAATTCAACTAAATCAATTTAGTTTCCATCATTCAAGTTCTAAGTGTTGTGGTTATGTTTCTAGCCACGACTAGGCAATTGTTTTCACAGAAAGTTGAAAACTGATCAATTGAGGACAAATCCTGAGAATTTGAAGCTAATTCCTTTAGTGGTTAAATGTTTACAATTTTTTTATTCAACGAAAACAATTTTATTTTTCATTGTTTGAGTTCTTAGCGCTGCCATTTTGTTTCTAGTAACGATTAGGTAATTGTTTTTACAGAGAGTTAAAAAGTAATAAATTAAAAACAATTTTTTACAATTTTTTTCATTCAACGGAAACAATTTTATTTTCCATCATTCAAGCTCCAAGTGCTGCCATTTTGTTCCTAGTCACAATTAGGCAATTGTTTTTATAGAAAGTTAAAAACTCTTCAATTGAGAACAAAATCTGAAAATTTCAAACTAATTCCTTCAGTGATTATATTTTTACAATTTTTCAATTCAACAAAAACAATTTATTTTCCATCCTTAAAAAGTCCTAAGTTTTGTTTGTAGTCACGATGAGGCAATTGACTTTACAGAAAATTAAAAACTCATCAATTTAGAACATATTCTAAAAATTTGAAGCTAATTCCTTTAATGGTAACATTTTTACAATTTTCTTAATTCAGTGAAAACAATTTTATTTTTCATCATTTAAGTTCTAGGTGCTTCTATTTTGTTTTTAGTCACGATTCTGCATTTATTTTTACATAAAATTGAAAACTCATCACTTGAGGACAAATGATGAAAATTTGAAGCTAATTCCTTCAGTGGTAATATTTTTACAATTTTTTTAATTCAACGAAAACAATTTTATTTGCCATCAATTATATTCTATGTGCTGCCATTTTTTTCCCAGCCACAATTTGGCAATTGTTTTTACGGAAAGCTGAAAATTTATCAATTGAAGACAAATCCTGAAAATTTGAAGCTAATTTCTTCAGTGGTAAAATTTACTTAATTCAGTGAAAACAATTTTGTTTTCTATTCCATTAATTCAAGTTATAAGTGTTTTCATTTTGTTTTCAGTCACGATTAGGCAATTTTTTTTATGGAAATTTGAAAACTCATTAATTGAGAACAAATCTTAAAAATTTGAAGTTAATTCCTTCAGTGGTAATTTTTTTAATTCAACAAAAACAATTTTATTTCCCATCATTCATATTCCATGTGCTGCCATTTTTTTTCCAGCTACAATTTGGCAATTGTTTTTATGGAAAGCTGAAAATTCATCAATTGTAGAAAAATCCTGAAAATTTGAAGCTAATTTCTTCAGTGGTAAAATTTACTTAATTCAGTGAAAACAATTTTATTTTCCATGCCATTCATTCAAGTCCTAGGTGTTTTCATTTTGTTTTCAGCCACAATTATGCAAATTTTTTACGGAAAGTTTAAAACTCATTAATTGAGGACAAATATTAAAAATTTGAAGTTAATTCCTTCAGTGGTAACATTACAATTTCTTTTAATTCAACGTAAATAATTTTATTTTCAAGTTCATTCAAGTTCTAGGTGGTGCCATTTTGATTTTACCCGCAATTAGGCAATTGTTTTTACATGAAGTTGAAAATTCATTAATTGAAGATAAATTCTGAAAATTTCAAGCTAATTCCTTCAGTGGTAACATTTTTGTCATCATCAATAAGTGCTGTCATTTTATTTATAGTCCCCATTAGGCAATTGTTTTTACAAAAAATTAAAAACTCAATCCTGAAAATTTCAAACTAATTCCTTCAGTGATTCCATCATTCAAGTCCCAAGTGATTTCATTTTATTTTTAACCACGATAAGACAATTGTTTTTACGAGAAGTTAAAAACTCATTAATTGAGGACACATTCTAAAAATTTGAAGCTAATTCCTTCAGTGGTTAAATTTTTACAATTTTCTTAATTTAGCAAAAACAATTTTATCTCTCATCATTCAAATTCTAGGTGCTGCAATTTTGTTTCTGGTCACGAATAGGCAATTGTTTTTACATAAAGTTGAAAACTCATTAATTGTGGACAAATCCTGAAAATTTAAAGCTAATTCCTTCAGTGGTAACATTTTTACAATTTTCTTAATTGAGTGAAAACAATTTTGTTTTCCATCATTCAAGTTCTAGGTGCTTCCATTTTGTTCTTAGTCACGATTCTGCATTTGTTTTACATAAAATTGATAACTCATCACTTGAGGACAAATTCTGAAAATTTGAAGCTAATTTCTTTAGTGGTAACATTTTTACCAATTTTTCATCATTCAATAAGTGCTGCCATTTTGTTTCTAGTCACCATTAGGCAATTGTTTTTACAGCATGTTGAAAACTCATCAATTAAGGACAAACCCTAAACATTTTAAACTAATCTTTTCAGCGATAACAACATATTTTTACAATTTTTTTTTAATTCAACGAAAACAAATTTTCCATCCTTCAATTTCTAAGTGCTTTCAATTTGTTTCTAGCCACGATTAGGCAATTGTTTTCACGGAAAGTTGAAAATTCATCAATTGAGGACAAATCCTGAAAATTTGAAGCCAAGGAATTCAGTGATTACATTTTTACATTTTTTTTTAATTCAGAGAAAACAATTTTATTTTCCCTCATTCAAGTTTTAGGTGCTGCCGTTTTGTTTCCAGCCACGATTAGGCAATTTTATTTACGAAAAGTTGAAAATTAATCAATTGAGGACAAATCCTAAAAATTTGAAACTATTTTTTTCAATGGTAACATTTTTACATTTTTTTTTAATACTGCGAAAACAATTTCATTTTCCATTATTTAAGTTCTAAGCGTTGTTTTTTTATTTTTAATTAGGCAGTTGTTTTTACACAAGGTTAAATATTAAGGAAAATTACTGAAAATTTGAAGTTAATTATTTCAGTGGTAACATTTTTTTCAATTTTTAATTCAACAAAAAGCATTTTATTTTTCATCCTTCGAGTTCTAAGTACTGTTGTCTTATTTCTAGCCACGATTAAGCAAATTGTTTTTACAGAAAATTAAACATTCATTAATAATAAAACCTGAAAATTTGAACCTAATTCTTTCAGTGGTAATATTTAAAAAAAAATGAATTCAACGAAAACAATTTTATTTTCCATCATTGAAATTCTGTTGTTTTGTTTTGAAGCCACGTTTAGGCATTTTTTTTTACAGACAGTTAAACACTCATCAATTGAGTACACATCCTGAAAATTTGAAGCTAATTCTTTCAGTGGTAACATTTTTACAATTTTTTAATTCAGCAAAAATAATTTTATTTTCCATCGCTTAAGTTCTAGGTGTTGCTATTTTGTTTTCAGCCATGATTTGGCAATTGTATTTATGGACAGTTGAAAATTCATCAATTAGAGTCAAATCCTGAAATTTTTAAGCTACATTTTTACATTATTTTTTAATTCAGCGAAAACAATTTTATTTTCATAATTCAAGTTCTAAGTGCTGCTATTTAATTTCCAGCCACGATTAGGCAACTTTTTTTTACATAAAGGTAAAAATTCACCAATTGAGGATAAATCCTGAAAATTTGAAGCTGAATTCCTTCAGAGGTTACAGTTTTACATTTTTTTGAATTCAGTGAAAGCAATTTTATTTTCTATCATTCAAGTTTTAAGTGCTGCTATTCTTTTTCTAACCACGATTAGGCAATTGTTTTTACAGAAAGTTTATTTTTCATCATTAATAATAATAATAATATGTATTTCTTATAGGTGGTTGATAAATACAATAAACTAAATTTTAAGGGAAGAAGTAGAAAGCGTGACATTAAACCATTAAGATTATAAAAGAAGAATTAAAGATAAACTAAAGTAAATAGAACAGAAGACATTATTTACAATTAGGACGTTTGAAAAATACTCAGAATCATTTTTATTGGAAAAAAATAGATGACGGCATTAATCGATTCCAATAATACAAAAATAAATAATTAATATACGCTCTAAATTAAATTGTTTTTCTAGAATTAATCAATTAAGAAGTTAATGCATTGAAAGACACTGATTTCATTAGTGCCAAGGAACAAAATTAAACTGAAATAAAAATGACGGAGAAGAAATAAGTGAGTTTATTGCAGGACTGACAAGAGGATAAAGTTAAGGATAATGTGATCAAATGAAAACGTTATGCTTACAACATCAAGATCATAAATATAAGGACAATAAAGAGGATACTATTTTTATTTTTATTTTCAAGAAGGAACAGACCTTAAAATACTACGAAGAAAATGAAGAAGATAAACATATTTATTAAAGTAAAGTAAAGAGGACATTATTTAGATTCCAAATATCACAAACACAAAGAAGACAATATTCAAATTATAATTTTTCTAGGCAAAAAATGATGGTAGCAACTGTAACTATGTGGTAGTTCATACTTATGAGTAAATAAAAATACTTTCAGAGTGTTTATACCACAATTTATTGTATAATATACAGAAAAAAAGTTTACAATATACTATCAATTTTTGAAATAACTATAGTTTCGACTTTTGCAGGTCATTCAAAACGTCGAAAGTATTTTTATTTACCCCATTTTTCTAGACGTTGCTTAGATAATCAAGATAAGAATAAAGAACTGTACTAAATACAGTAGTAGTATTAAAGATAGAAATAGAGATATATACTATACACATATATTTATTATTAAATCGAGACGCGAAAAGAGAATCACGATTATTTTCTCATCATTAAATTTTAATATTATTATCGTTCCTCTGGTATCGCAGTTTCTTGGGGGTGCAGATTCAATTTCTTACATCTAGTGTTGTATAGATTCTTGGTTTAACATTATTTAAACGGGTGTTTTATTCATTCATTTTTTTTTCTAAATATGTATATCATACCATAGTCGCTCACAAACTATTTAACGTACAATCAATCATTTTTGATTTATAGGCAGAAATAAATACGTTCAAACTTTGCTTTGCTTTAATAGCCTTGCTATTTGTAACACGCAAATTACTTTTATATTATTCAATATCTGTCGAGGTATTAGCCAGAGAAGTAGGTGTTTCAATAATTGATTTGTTTTGTAGTTTTATTAAAACTCATCTATTGTAGATTTACGAAATATTTTCGTGTTTTTTCTAATTATTAGTTAATTTTCGACAACATAAGGATTTTAATACATTTTTATTATGTACATGTTCATTGAAGTTTAACTTACTGTTAAATATTATACCCAGATCTTTATATTGAGACACTTTTTGTAGAATGACATTATTATTATAATAATTATTATACAAAGTGTTTACTTTTCTTGAATAAGTACGAACACAGGATTTATTTATGTTCAACTTAAGTCCACCCTCGGCATACCAGGCATATAATTTATTAACGTCATCCTGAAAAAGCTGGCAGTCGTATTGATTAATTTTTCTATAAAACTTAATGCCATCCACATAAAATAAGATCCGTATTAATTGTGGTGTTAACAAAAATGACAGCAGTGGTTATAGACCAGATCCTTGGGGTACACCAGCAACTGCCTCATATGAAAAAAAATAGAACTTCGCCGTTATTTACTCTTTGTGTGCGTCCTCTCAGATATGAATTAATGACTTTATAATATTGGCAGCGATATTTAGGTCATTAAGTTGAGCATGAAACATGTTATCAAACGGCTGTCAGTGTACATCTCGTCAGACTGGTATTGCATATCAATATTTTCGGAAATAGCTTGAGTGATATTAATCAGATTGGTCGTTGTGGATCGTCCATCCATAAAACCATGCTGATCAATGGAAATTGAGCGCCGTACATTAAAAAGTCTCCTCAAAATGTCTTCAAAATTTTTCGAGAAATTGCTAAGTAAAGCAATCGGCCTGTAGTTTTTAATTTTATTACGCTCACTTGATTTATGAATAGCTACAATTCAAACTTGCTTCCATAAAACTTGATTAAAACACTAACACTTTCTTCACACGTGTTAGTGTTTTAATCAAGTTTTAATCATATCTTCACGTAACTCAACAACAAATTTCTATATTGCTTCCATAAATTAGGAAACACGCCGTTTCTGAGAATCATATCAAAACGAACGTAAGAGAGCTACAAAATAAGTAACAACAATCCAAAAAATGGTACGTTGTCCAGGCCAGCTGTCATCTTAGATTTAAGTCTTTTTAGCTATTGAAGAACGTCAGACTCAGATAAATAAAATAAACCCGTTAGATCATAAGTAGGACAGTTTGTAGCAGTATGATGGTTTGATGTAGGCGAATACACTGACCTGAAAGTATTTGCAAATTCATTGACGATACCATTGGCATTAGAATCAATTTTTATATTGCCAGAAATACGAGAAGTTTTTTCTTTTAGGAATTAATATACAAAGTTATGACGCTTGTGTTATATTTTTTAATGATTTGCCGCAAGTGTTGATATGTTTATATACGATTATGTTTTTGTTTAATAAGATTAATAAACTTTCACGTTTATTTCAGCCAGTAAAATCGTCCTTGTAGTTTGTTCAAGGTTTTAACATACCTAAATATTTACTAAGATTTATTGTGAATATTTTCTGTTGATCTGCTCCTAGGAATAAAAATCTGCCTCCGTTTTCTTGGTCCTTTTTAGTTATTACAGACACGTTTTATTCAAGAGAACCAAATTAAGTTTTTTAATTCTAAGGAATGTTTGACAATTTCTACCCATGGTATGAAATTCTCGTTTTTCAATTTTATCAGAAGTTTATTGTCTGTTTATTATCCTCTGCTATAGTGCTTAAAATTTTCTAGGCGTGGTTTATGATATAAAATACCTGCCATTTTATAAATTATTTCAGCTAATTGGTCAGCATAAAAAAGCAACATACGCAGTTTTTAATAAATTCTTCTTCTATATTTCCTTCATATAGATAACTTGAAAATATTCCACCGACTTAACTAGTGCAAGTATATTATTCTTTGTGAAGAAATAATTTTGCTCTGATTGTTGATGAGGTCTTACTAAAATCTAAAGCAACTGATTACCTTCTCCTCGTTTATTCTGAATTCAATCTTTATTTTTCTACATTGAGTAGTGTTAGAAATTTAAATCTGATAATTCCTTATATAGGTTAGTAAAATTTGCTTTTCTAATTGATTAGAGACCTGAAACCTTGAATCGTTAGTTATTTTAAAAGTAATATCTAGATGGAGCAATGAATAGTATTTGTCTTCTGGTACAAGCAGTTCCGGGTCTCTTTGAAGGTCAAAAATCAATTTACCAGATATTATAATCAAATCCAATAATCTATTAAGATAATTCTGAATTGATATTATCTATTTCTCTGAAGTTATGAAAATGTAAGAAAGATTTAATGCAATAACAGAATTTCTATTAATACCACATGTGATGATATTCAGTTATTATAAAATCACCTGTAAAAATAACATAGTTATAATTATTAATAAAGAAATCAATTACTGAAAAAAAATGTTTAAGTTTAAAATATAAATATGAGATATTAGAATAGAAATGCAAATTAATAGCAGAGGCTTAAAATTGAACGTTAATTCTGCAACCGTTTCAATTTATTCGTGTATTACTGATAACTGTGATCAGACGAAAAAGTATTTTTTATAGCAAGCATAACATTACCACCTTCTTTGTTTGATCTATCATTGCCACATACATTATATGGTAATAAAAGGATTAATTAAGCACTTGGTTATGTTTCACTATTTTTATATTTCTCCGGAGAAATATAAAAATAGTGAAACATAACCAAGTGCTTAATTAATCCTTTTATTAACATAAAAATGTTTCACTACGGGTTAAGTGAGAAATTAATTAATCGTACATTATATGGATTACATGAACTTCAACAGTCAACTACGTTTCCCTAATAGATATAATATTATTATCTAATGTACAAATATTATTATAAAAGTCAATACCCTCTCTCATGCCAACAATATAGTCACGTTCAAAATCAATTAATTGGAAAAATATGTTGATGTTGGCATCGTTCTTAAATTCAGAAGGATATCATAAACATATAATTTGCAAAATTGACAGTTAATTATAAACTGATTTTCAAGAATTTAGCAATTAAGAAGTGAACGAAAAATTATGTGAAGACATTTAATGACACTGATTTTATAACTGCCAAAAACGAAATTAAACTGATCTAAAAATCACGGAGGAGAAATTAAAGAGTTTATTGCAGGATTGAGAAGATGAGAAAGTTAAGGATAATAATGTGACGATTGGGTAGCCATAATGAAATAAAAACATTTTTGTTACAACAGTCAAAGCCATAAATGTCAAATCGATAGAGAAAATACTGAAAATATTATTTTAAAAAAGTAACAGACGAAAATTCCCACATGCCTGAATATAAATATGGTCCACTAGTTTCTGGTGCGTTCCTGTTCCACATAAGCATCCGTAGAAGAATTTACAACTTCGGGGTATGAGATCATCTAGGATGAACTCTGCTTAATTCTAATAAATACATTTAACAACTATTTAGAAAATATTTATTTCTTTATTGAATATCTGACAACCCTGGTCTTCAGGTTGTATACTTCTCCTGTTGCCTTTTGTCTGATCTTTTGAAATCTTTGTCCATCATTTTGTCTATTGGCTAAAAATGGAGATGCAGCGATTTCCATACACAATTGTTATCTGGGCTAATATCTGATACATGCCCATGTTCCTTATAAAACTCCTCAATTCTTTTAAACTCTTCTCATACTTCATCATTTCCCTGTTTTTGCACCATCTGCCTGACTGTCTGGAACATATTTGTTGAATGTATGCTTCTGAGATCCTTCCCGTAGCAAAATCATTCTTCAACAATGGAATGGTATCAGTACGACCAATATCAGCTAGAGCTAATTGCCAACTGGCCTTCTACAATCTATCCCAGTATACTATTTGATCGTGTTGGAATTGATCTTCTGGGATCATTTCCCAGAAGTGAGAAAGCAAAGGTAATAGTCGTTGTAGCTACTGATTATGCCACTGCAAAACGGCAAAACTGATTCTTTCACTAACCATCCTAGTTGTAATGGCCTAACGAAGCGTTTCAATCGTACCTTGGCAGTGATGCTGAGTAAGTTTGTTAGCACTAACCAAAGATTTAGATACCTTATAGTTGTGCAATTTTGATTTTTGGCTGAGGATACAATATCCCATGTGACTTCCGGTTGTTTCTGATTTAAAGCCAATTTTGTAGAAAATGTCCCAGTCCTTCTCACTGGCATGTGACCTACTTGTTGCAAATCAGCCCATAACTTTAAAGCATATTTTAAACGCTATGAATGGTTGAGTTTATAACAAGCACCTAAAATTTAAAAAAACAGTAAGATTCCTCGGATACCTCATACAACAAATCTAGCAACAGCTGATATGAAATCTAATGATCTAAAAAGCCCTCCGGTTCTGGCGATTTATAGCACTTTAAGGTTTTTCTGGCTTATTTAAATGATGAAACGTCCTCATTACAACTGGACTAAATACTAATTTACTAAAACGCAACTGCTTGTTCTGATTATTAAATTTATTCATAATTTTAATTACTAATTCTATTTCTTCATTTTCTGCTAAATGGACCATGGGTTTAGGTCTTCTGTGAATATCATATTTTTGGCATCGTCTTTCCATGTGTTTGATAGTATTTTCAGTGAATTATCCACTATAAGCGCCCCCTTACGGCAACATTCTTAACTCGAAACTGTACTGTTAACAACATGACCATCTGAAGGAAGCAATATCCCAGAAGCGACTAACTTTGACCAATGGGAGAGGAATTATGTTCCATCAGGACAAGACCAAACCACACACATCAATAGTGACTCACCAGAAGCTTGGTTGGGAGGTTCTTATGCATCCACCTTATAGTTCGGACCTGCTACCAAGTGATTACCATCTGTTCCTGTCTATGGCGAAAATTGTGTTGATGAAAATTTGCTGGTGAAAATCGGCTCTCTCAATTTTTTTTCCAATAGGGACGAGGGCTTCTATGAGAAAAGTATAATTAAATTATCTCCAAAATGGTAATCCTAAAGCCTTTAATTTCCTGCAAAAATAATGGATTGATTTCTTTTCACTACACCCTATATGTAAGATGGGTTGGTGGGTATTATACTAGCCCTTAGTTTTAAATTTTAAATGAAAGTTTTCGCAATAAAAATTACCCTAAAAAAGGGTTGTTCATATCAACTAAACAGTATTTAAAACCTTGGAAACTAAAACAGTGTCAGTGATTAATGTTTCAATGTATATGTAGGGTGGGTGGGTGGCCTCTATCCCACCCTCTAATCAATGCAACATCGCAAGAGTTTTTGTTGAATTTATCATTACGTTCATAGCTTTGCAGGCGTATAAATTTTCAACACTTAAAATTCGACGTTTAGTGTTTATTAACTTCAATTACGTTAGTGTAATAAATTGCGCAAATAATTCAAACAAACTCTGGCTTATGGTGTAGTGATTCGAGGGTGGGATAGGTGCCACCCACCCACCCTACATATACATTGATATTTCAAGCACTGATAGTGATTTAGTTTCCAGCAATTTACAAAACATTACTGTTGATGGTTTTATTAAACTTAAACATTATTTTAGATTATATGTTAAGTTATGAATAGCATGAGTGGCGAATTAAAAAGTTTTAAATGCCTCTATCCCATTCTACATTTAGTAGAATATTTGTAAACCTATTTGAACTTTAATAATATAGTTGCTACAAAGAAATATAATTGTCAAGAAAGGATTTAATTAGAAGAAAAAAAACGTGTGTGAATTTCATTTATCGTCCTAATTTTAGAAGAAAAATCAGTAATAAAATAATCTTAATACAATTGAATATTTGATTTATTAACAAATTATGAATTATTTGTTAATATTCTTATATTCTTAATATATTATTGCGCACCCAGATGTTCTTCAATGTTTTTACCTTGTGTTAATACTACCGTATATTTTATCTAATTTATTCACGTTGTTTAGATTTGTATTCGTTTGCTTTTAAAGATTATTTCTGCATCAAACGTTTTCAATTATTAAATATACGGCTTATAAGATGTTTTTTTTTTCTTCGATAAATTCCTTCCACTGTACAGCTCGGAAATATGGTAAAATTGCACGCAAACGTTTCTCATTAAAATCCCGCGTCGTTTGAATCGGAATTCGTCCAATTTGTAAAGAAAACACGCGCGCGTGCACCCCCTGAAATCGACCGACTGTTTCATGCCCCCGGGGAAGATTTTATTAATGATTTGCAAGCTCCCTCTCCCAATTCCGCCTGCAACCGGTCTGATCTGATTACCGCGGATTTATACAAATGAATGAATTTAATTGGGAGGGCAATATTTTGCAACACAGGTAAAACAGGGATTACACAATGTAAAATCTTTAAACTTAAGAGAATTAAATTGTTTGTAAAATTAATATTTACTGTATTAATATAATTTATAATATAAGAAGAAGAGAATTAAAACTTTATTTCATTTCTGTTGAAAAAATAAAGGTATCGGATTACATTTAAAACGATCTTTCTCTCCCCGCGCGTTAAAATATCAAAACGTCGCCCCACCGAAAGCGGAATTTAATTAATGCCCTCGCATTACAGTTACAAATTATAACGGCCTAAAATTCCTTATCCTTTCGCGACGCGTTTAAAGTCGTAAAATAAGGTAAATGCTGCCCTCTTTTTTTATATAAAAAAAAATATTTAAATTCATGGAATAAGAAGAAATAAATTTCACTTTTTTTCTTTCTTATCAATAAGGATCGTAAAACCGAAGAAGAAGAAAAAAAATAATAGAGACGGTGAGTGAGAGATAAGGTGGAGATATGGAGGGTGGCTTGGAGCGATCTTATTTTATCAGGACATAAACAGGATCATGGCACTAATCGTATTTTATTGTTTCAGGTTCTCCGGAGATCGTTCCAGAGACACTGGTAGGTAATGCATACTAATGGTCGCACTTCCTTCCCTACCTCCTCTCCTTCAGAGAAAGACGTGACCTCGTGGAAAGGGAAAGGGTGTGCACTTAATAAAACTGTTACATGTTAGGTGAGAAAATTAATTGTGTTCATCAATAATTAATTATTTATACTATATTCAATTAAATAAGTAATTGTGGAGGCTTTTACTTCGTGATAAATTTTAATAATAAATAATACAACAAGTAACTTTGTTAGTATCACATTTTACTACTACTAAACATCTTTTTTACATAATGAAAATAAAATATAATACATGTAATGTATAAAATAAAATAAATTCGAAGTATTAGCTAGAGAAGTAGTTGTTTCAAAAGTGATTTGTTCTTGTAGTCTTAATAAGACTCATTTTTTGTAGATTTTACGAATATATTTTCGTGTTTTTTCTATTTATAATTTGTCTTCTGTTTCATGACTATCGACCAGTGGTCTTTCAGCCCCTCTCATTTTATTATTATTAAAAAGTGATACAAACAAAATTAATTGTTTTATTTAAAACTATATTCAATTATTAATTATTGATTATTTTTTCGTTATATAAAAAAACTATACGTGTTTTCCCATTTTTTTTAAGTTAAACCCTTATTTGTACGATGAATATACAGTGTCAGGTCTAAACACCGGCCGTAAATCACTGCACGGAAAAATATACAAAAAGCGCGCGACGATTTATTTATTTATACGTGGAAACTGCGCTCTGAATTATGCGTCGTGTCCGCACTTGCACTGTTTTGATTTTCCGACGTGCCCTTTGATATATTCCAGGCGTTTTCCGGGCGAATGCGACCCCCTCCCTTAGCTTTTCGCCCTTTCCAGTCTATTTCGGAATAAATTTACTTCTTTTTTTTGGCATGCAAATAACTGAACATGCGTCGAAACGAGGGTAAAATATGTGTAAATAAAATATCGTGGTCAAATGAAATGTGTTTTATTTATTAGAATTTTATTAATCACCAAAAAATAGAAATAAAATATTGATTCAAATCAAAAAAGACATTTATAAATCACGAATCCTCAAATAATAAGTTTTAACAAACGACGAAAAAATTATTTAAAAACATGTACGTACACAGAGTGAAAATAATAATATACTCTACAATGTTTTTTTACTTTCCCTATATGAATTTTTTTTTTTATTTTTTTTTTGCGGAAATATCCCTTTTGCGGTCCTCTGAGTCCATTGCACTAATTTCTGGAAAATTTTTGTTTGTGTCTGTATGTGTGTCTGTCTGTCTGTCTGTCTGTCGGTGGGTGCTGTATCTCAAAAACCACTTATCTGTTTGAGATGAAACTTTAACAAACAGTTTGAGAATTATCTAAGAGAACATGAAAAACAATTGAAGGACGAATTTAATTTTTGTGTCTTAAATTAATGCCTATGGTACGGGAAATACTTTTGTGAAAGAATTTTTGAAATTTACGCAATTGTTCAATAGTTATTGAGAGAACATGAAAAACAATTGAAATCCAAATTTTATTTTTACATCTCCCTTTTATGTCTTTTATGAAAAAGAGAATACTTTTGTGGAAACATTTTTTAACTTCACGCAACAGTTTGAGAATTATCTTAAAGAACATGAAAAACAATTGAAGGATTAATTTAATTTTTTGTCTTAAATTTATGCATATGATATGCGTAATACTATTGTGAAAGAATTTTTGAAATTTACGCAACGGTTCAATAGTTATTGAGAGAACATACAAAATATATATCTCATCTTTATGTCTTTGATTAAGGGAATAATTTTGTTTAAGAATTTTTAAGTTTCACGCAACAGTTTGAGAATTATCGTAAAGAACGTGAAAAACAATTGAAAGGCGAATTTTATTTTATTGTCTTATTTTTATGCCTATGATTTCTGAAAATTTTTTGAAATCACTCAAGAGTTAATGCAGAGAACATTAGAAACAATCGAAAGTATTTATATGAAATTTATTCAATTAATGTTCATGAATTCGCGTTCCTAAAAAACTGATAACAAATACAGGGTCGATTAATGTTCCTGTATCGAGAATTAATGTTCCTCAGATTTTGATAAATATTTAGTGGATTTTAAAGATAGTTGTAAACGCAATTAAGAGTATTATTTAAAATAAGGATTTAATAATTCAAACAATGATTTATTAATGTTCCTTATATTAATTTTCATGCATACAATTTTTTTTAATGTTCTCCCTCAGTAATTTAGCCTTTTGCATTTCGTTTTTATTCAAAATGTTTTGTAATTAATTTTATTTCAAACCGCGAGACAATTTCTAATTGTAATTTATATGTATATGTAGGGTGGGTGGGTGGTCTCTATCCCACCCTCCAATCAGTAAAACATCATCAAAAATTATTTGAAATAGTTGTATGAATACATCAATTCAAAAATGCAATTATTTTGTGTTTGTTTGCATTTTGTAACTTTTAACTAAAACCCTCGCTTATGTTTTATTGTTTGGAGGGTGGGATAGAGGTCACCCACCCACCCCTACATGATAACTTTAATTGCTAATTGTTGATGATTTTGCTACTAAAAACAATCAAACCCATTATGTAATAAAAAATAAAACACAATAAATTTTAGTTGAAATATAAATGACTTTCTATAGCTAATCTTATCTAATTTAGATTTAAAGTCTACTCACCTATCATGGATTAAATTTTTACTAATTTACTCACTCAAAAATTTTACCTATTTAATTTCGTTTTTATTCAAAAAGTTTTGCAGTTAATTTTATTGGAAACCGCGAGACGATAAGGAATTGAAGTTTGTATGTATATGTAGGGTGGGTGGGTGCCCTTTATCCTACCCTCCAGTCAGTAAAACCTCATCAAAGAATTATTTTGTGTTTGTTTACATTTTATAACTTTTAACTAAATCCCTCGCTTATGATTTAATGATTGGAGGGTGGGATAAAGGACACCCACCCACCCTACATATACATGATAAGTTTAATTGCTTATTTTGCGTTTCTTTTCTTTATATGGTGAAAAACTCTTTATAGTTTTATAGTGAAATTTCGGTCATTTTGATCACTATGTAGAGTGTCGACTGTATAGGGAAAGTATTATGATGGCCACATCACCATTTTTACCATTATAATATAGATATATAAATACGTTTAAGATGAAATAAATTCTCACTTAACCCGTGGTGAAAGTGATTATTTGACATTCTAATAAATACGTTTACAGTATAATACAAACAATAATTATAAGAAAATAATTTCCATTTTTTGGAGGTCATTGTCAATTAATAATATTATAATAAAATGTAGAAAAATTACAAGTTATTTTATATTACATCAACTTCACGTAACTCACCAATTAGCATTGTTGTTAAAGTGTTTGATTTTCCATTATTTTATCTTTAATTGCCTTTTTTGTTTTTTATCTGTCTTTTGTGTACTGTTTGATTTTATTAATTAACTAACTCGTAATTTTCTACATTTTGTATATTACTGATCTGCATCCAATATTTGTTTTTCAATAATATATTTCTTGTTGAATATCCATCTGCTTATCATCCTCCATTTTTCACTTGTTATTTTATCTATTGATTCCCTTTCTTCTGTGTTTCATCTATCTTCTGGCTAATGTTTTATTTTTTGACTTACTCATATTTTTATGTCAACTATCTTTTGTTTCTTATCATGCCTTTTGATTGTCTTTATTTTTTTTTCATAGTCTAAAGCGTTATCAAATGCTGGATGTTTTGGTGTAATACATTGTCCAGCGGTTTGAAGCTTGCAGATTTTTTATGAATTTTTTTTTGTCCCTTTATTAGAAGAAGTAATTCCAAAAATAAATTTCCTCCATTGTTTAATGTACCTCTAAAGAAACAAACAAATTATTTAAAGAAAACCTAAATTTGGTAATTTAAAATTATAAGTTAATCGACTATCAAAAAAGATTTATAATCTGTTTAAAATTGATCATAAATGTTATATTAATTAACCTTAAGTGCTGAATTATTTGTAGATTTTTATGCACATAAAATGGATTTAATTAGTTGCTATTCATATTAATATGTAAATATTTTATTTTTTATTTAAATTTTTAATTCCATACCTGTATTACATTCGACTACACATGATGGTTTGATAATTTTGACAAAATTCACACTTCTTTTTTCGCTTCCCTATGTTAATCAATTTTTAAACGTCTTGTGCTAAGCATGTATATAGTCCATCCGTTGGATCTTCCGTCGTACATCACAAAATATCGCTTCCAGAAACGACACAAAAACATTCAGTCTGATAAAGTAAACCAAATGCGTTAGAAAAAGAACGCACTGTAAAAGTTTCGTCGTATTTTGAAGCGATAGTTTGTGACGCACGACGGAAGATCCAACGGACAGACTATACATCTTTCTTATCTTTCCATCTTAGTGCTAACAACCCGTGGGATGATAACATTTTGGCTCAACTATATTTCTATTTTCGTAATTCTATCATTTCTATTCAACTTTTTGTTGTCTGTAAAGTGAAGGAATCTTGAGATACCAAAAAGCCTATCCCGTGACAAAGTGGCTTTAAAATACTTCTTTTTGACCAATATGAACTCAATTTAGATTGAGGAGGAAGAGGAAGATCTCGCGAACTATTATTATATTATATTTTTACTTAGGAAAATATCACAGTGTCAAAAGATGTTCTTCGAACTACATATTGTACATTATAGGAATCACACATAAAGTATGGGCTGCTCCTTTGGTGGCACAGTTCTAGTCGCCAAAGAATATTTGATTTCAAGCGATTTGAGTAATTACCGGCATGGGATAAATAGATGACTCTGAATGAAACTTTCGACAGAAACTGTCTGTACTTTATCTCTGTTGAACAAATACATTTGCTGTGCCTTTTTTTTCAATTTTTGCATTGTCTGTCCTCTCATTCCTTTTCATTACATTTTTAAATATCAGCTATGATGTTTATGCCGTCTAGTTTGTTTCTCTTTTATTGCCCTTTGCTTTTATTTTCTTTTTAATTTGTATCTTCTGTTTGGGTCTGTTTTTATCAACAATTTATTATTGTCATGTTTGTGAACATATTTTTTATTGCACTTTACCTGTTTCTAATTTTTCATTTAGTTTTTGTTGTTTTTTTTTTGTTTGCATTTAATTACTATTTATTTATATAAATAGAATAAAGTTACCACAAAATAATACTTAAACTAATCGTACTCCAGGCCTCAGACAATAAATACAATACCTATTATACTAAACTATACATCGATCTAGGTTACCCTTGACCTACCATAACAAATTATATATTCACCTAGCGTACTCTTGACCTACCTCAATAAATTATGCGTTAATCTCGCTCAAGGTTATACTACTAGCCAAGGCAACAGTTCAAGGTTACGCCGACTCAATATACAATACATTCGGGTAGGTCAAGAGTACGCTAGGTCAATATATAAGTTATTAAGATAGGTCAGGAGTACGCTAGTTTATACAATAAATTTAATTTGAATTTCAAAATTTAAGATGCTTCAAATTTTAAAAAAAATAATAATTTGAGGTAAAACAAAGTCATCGTGTCTCATTTTTATATAGTGGTGTCAATATAATATTTTCGAACTATCTTAGTCTACCCCGACGTGGTAATAAATTCAGGACTTTTAAATTTTCATTCTTATTCATTGATATCATAGAAAATTTCTGACAAAACGCATCCAACATATTTTTTAACCAGATTATTGGAATTATGTTGATATAAAATCTTATTGTCTCATTTCATAAACAACAAAGTTATTACCTTTCTGACACTTTTTGATAATATCAATCATAAACTTATACAATTAGGAGAATTTTATATATACTATGAAATTATCTGGATTTGGAGAAAAAAAAAACAGAAATTTTTGATGCGAGGATGTAATATAAGAAAGATAAGCTTTAAAGGATACATATAACCATTATCGGTCTCTGTAGAATGAACTATAGGATCCATAACAGAGGATTGATGGAACTTAGTTTACCTAGATATTTGCTGATTTTAAAATTAGAGGTGAAACTAAAGTTTCCAATTCTTGGAAAAAAATAGTTAACCAATAATAATTATTTAAATCATGTAAATTAACAAAATACTGCTTGCGCAGTGGTGGATGTTTGTGGATAAGAATGAATATTGACTTAAATTATCTAAAAAATACTGCTTGCGCAGTGATATATGTCTGTATACAGGGTGACAGACGAAAAACCTTTGGTGCTGTATCTCGCTTATTTTTTATCCGATTTTAATAAATAAAACATCAAATTAAACCATTTTTAAAAGACTTTAATAACTGTTATTTTTTCTCGCACCCAGTTTTTGACAAAATACGATCAACATTTTTTTTTTAATTGCACTGTATATATATTTTTATTGATTCGCAAGGAGATTTTTTTTCTGAATATAAAATTGTAGACAAATTTATCCATACATCAAACTTGAGTCGAGAAATTGAGGATTAAAAAAATAAATAAAAAGTCAAGTATCCATTGTAAACAATATACAGACCCTATTTTAAATGTACAAAGTGGCAGTGACAGCCATTGATACAATACTGCAACAATTTTTAATTATTTCATAATTAAAATGTTGCAATATTTCAAACACTGTACTAGAATTTTGTGCTTTTACAGAAATTGTTTTTCAGTTTTTGAAATCTTGCAACATTTTTATTATGAAATTATTAAAAATCATTGCAGTATTGTACCAATGGCTGTCACTGTCACTTTTGACATTTGGAATAGGCTCTGTATATTGTTTACTATGGGTATTTGATTTTTTAATTTTTTTTTTAATCCTCAATTTCTCGACTTTGGTTTGATGAATGGATAAAATCGTTTACAAATTTAGATTCAGAAAAAAATCTCCTTGCGGATCAGTACAAAATATATATACAGTGCAATTTGAAAAAAAAAAGTTGATCGTCTTTTGTCAAAAACTGGATACAAAAATATCAGTACAGTTCATATTAAAGTCTTTTAAAAATCATTTAATTTGATGTTTTATTTATTCAAATCGGATCAAAAATAAGCGAGATACAGCACCAAAGATTTTTCGTCAGTCACCTTGTATATATTAATTTAAATTATCTACAAAATACTGCTTGCGCAGTAATGTATGCCAGCACACAAAAAGTACTGCGCGAGCAGTATTTTGTACATGATTTAAAGCAATAAGATACTTGTGGATTAAATTTAATCAATGCGCAAGCAGTATTTTGTGGATAAAACTAAATATATTAGGTTTACATTAAAATAGTTACTTCGTTAATTTTACCATTTTCATTACAATAATTGTCCCGCAGGGCTAATAAAAACCCATATCGTAATGTCAGTATCTGCATAAAGTACAATTAACATTGCGAATGTTAATGTATTAATATTGTTTGCGGAAAGTTTCGATCGTAAATTGTAAGTTGCATGCAAACATCGGAGTGAGGGTGGGCGAGATGGCCCTTAATGGTATTTATCTACATATAATCAGATATGTCCACAGTATGTTGTTTCAGTCATTATGCGTACATGCTACAACAACTAATGAACGCGTTACGTATCAACTGTAAACAAGAATAAACGTACGTTTGTACATTTGTGTCAATAGATAAAGCGAGTTTACATTAGATATAACGTTATGTTTGGCTACGTAACGATGATATTAATGCTTGTTGGTAATATCGATGTTATTGGGGAGATTATATGGTGTATGAGTTTAGATACAGTATTATTAATAATTTTTTAAATACAAAAATATATACTTACTTTCATATGAAATGCACAACCCAGAAAGAATAATACAATTGATGCAAATTGTTTATTCGTTGGTACAAGATGATTAAATTCGTAATAAAAAAAATTGAGTCGTTTAGGTTTTTCCGTCATGGTTATTTTAAAATTCCACAACTTTTTATGTGGACATTGAAGAATATTAATCAGAAGTTTTATACTGAAATTATCACAGTAACAGTTCAATGTCTAGAGTAAGAGAACACTCAAATTTTTCCCAAACTTTGGAGTTTGATAGGGGTTGAATTATCAGGTTTATCGTTCCACGAGATTGGCATAATAATTAATCGAGATCACATAACTGTGACGAGAATATGGTCTTCCTGGTTAGAAGAAGGTATACAGCGACATTATCCGACCTTCCCGATGTAGTAACGCCCGTGAAAACATGTTTGTATATTTTCTTTGAAGTGTGTTGATCTATTGAACTAAACTCTGATAACACTTCAGAAAAAAATCAACTGGTTCTAAATCAAGACTTATTCCCATAATCAATTTGACAAGGAAAATTGCAATAACATGTTGGTCGTGTGTGACATTGCTCCGTCCTGCTGGAACCATGTTCTTTGGAAAGTTTTAAAATTCAGGCACCAAGAACATCTCCCCATAATAATATAATTTGATAATATTGTAAATATTTTTAATCTAATTTTATCATTAAATAATTTTAACACTTTTACATCATAAACTATTCCTGGAATTATATCTAAATTTCACGCTGCAATAGATTCAAACTAAACTTCAATGCATACATACATCCGGGGGCAGATTAATGTACAAATCCGTAGGGTAAGTGCAGTAAATTTGACGTTAATAATTAAACTATGCGCATTAGCAGAAACTATATCACAAGTCTGCCGCTCCGTGGATTAATAGTTGGCTTTCGGGGGAGTTTGCTGTAATAATTAAAGGAAGGGGAGGGAGGGGGCGATGATGATTTCGAAGCTATGATACCGCCGTCATCTGAGTGTGGAGTTCAGTGTATATTCTCTTCGCCCTTTGAAAAATCCACGCGCATAAATATGTAATACCGGTCATAAAATGAAACGTGCAAAGTGTTAAAATCGTAAAACTGTGCGATATTAAATTTTTATTGTAACGTGTTGATGATGGATTTATGTTCAGTTATAAATTTCCTTAATAGAAATAATAATAAAAATGAATAATACAATTCAGACCATTTATAATAGCCACTTTATTTCCAGAATGTATATCTGATTAAAAATAAAGTTGTGAAAAATGTTTTAATCAAATTCTCAGTAAGTTAAAAAAAATATACAGGGTGACTGACGAAAAACCTTTGGTGCTGTATCTCGCTTATTTTTGATCCAATTTGAATAAATAAAACATCAAATTAAATGATTTTTAAAAGACTTTCATATGAACTGTACTCATATTTTTTCTTGCATCCAGTTTTTGACAAAAGACGATCAACTTTTTTTTTCAAATTGCACTGTATATATATTTTGTACTGATCCGCAAGGAGATTTTTTTCTGAATCTAAATTTGTAAACGATTTTATCCATTCATCAAACCAAAGTCGAGAAATTGAGGATTAAAAAAAAAATTAAAAATCAAATACCCATAGTAAACAATATACAGAGCCTATTCCAAATGTCAAAAGTGACAGTGTCAGTCATTGGTACAATACTGCAATGATTTTTAATAATTTCATAATAAAAATGTTGCAAGATTTCAAAAACTGAAAAATGATTTCTGTAGAAGCACAAAATTCTAGTACAGTGTTTGAAATATTGCAACATTTTAATTATGAAATTATTAAAAATCGTTGCAGTATTGTATCAATGGCTGTCATTGTCACTTTTGACATTTAAAATAGGGTCTGTATATTGTTTACAATGGATACTTGACTTTTTATTTATTTTTTTAATCCTCAATTTCTCGACTTAAGTTTGATGTATGGATAACTTTGTCTACATTTTTATATAAACTAGGTGCGAGAAAAAATAACAGTTCAGATCATATTAAAGTCTTTTAAAAATGGTTTAATTTAATGTTTTATTTATTAAAATCGGATAAAAATAAGTGAGATACAGCACCAAAGGTTTTTCGTCAGTCACCCTGTATATTCAGGTAAAGTTTGATTACTTATGATAAATTCCAAGGCATTCATTCAATGTTTACGAAGAATTGATGTTTACAGTCTGAACAATCTTTGGAAATCAAACTTTCTCAACATTATCAACAGGAAGGAATTTTATTATCTGTTATTTATAATTACTTTTTTCTTGACCTGAAATCTTTTGTTAATCTCGGAATATATAAAAAACAAATACTTATTAATATTAAAAATCTGCATCGATTTAAACACACCCCGTCATCCGTCAGTCCGATTTAAAAGTCGAATTTAAACCCGTATCGGAGCAAAAGAACCGCAGTCTTATTTATTCATCCCCGGATATAAATCCTGTGGGCCAATTTATCACGGGCCACTAATCGAAGGCGCGCACCATCGCCCCCGCATCCACCCTTCCACCCCTTCTCACAGTGCGACGAGAACAGGAAGGACGCAAAAGGAAAAAGAAACGACACTGTCGCCCGGCATTATCTTCCCCCTTTGGAAAAAATATGCCCTAATAATAAATACGTCGGTTCATATGGGGATGATGGGTTTTATTCGCGAATTATCCTCCTCAGAAAATAACGCACGACAACGGTTATTAATTATTGTTCCTACTTATCAAACCGAACAATACTCGTGAATGTTTATTAATAAGAATATGTATTGACTTAAATTATCTACAAAATACTGCTTGCGCAGTGATTAATGTCTAGTCCATAAGTATCTTACCAAAAATTGAACAAAAATGCTGATAGTGTTAGGTTCATAACTGTAGGGGTAACTACAGTGGTGGGCAACGTGTTAGTGTGTTTTCGTTTCCCATAAACGAAGATGCATGAAATTAGGTTTGTAATTGGAACTGATGTCAGGTGCTATGGAGAACTTGGTTAATACTTTCCAGGTGAGATATCCTAAATGTTTTCCATGGTTATCACATAACAGAAGGATCTTGCTATTATCCGTAACAGAATCTAAGTTATGTACCGCTGTATTGTATTCGTTAAGTGTTTCTGACAAGTTCATAATTTTGTTATTAAGTATTTTATTGGATTGGACGAGTTGATTCACTTGTTTCGTTTGTTTGTCAATCTGATATTTATAACGATCACAAATTGAGCATTCCTTTGATGAGTGAACAGCAGCGTCAGGTGTTGAAATTATTCTTGAGGAATTTGACTGCAAATCTTTATAGGTAATGATTTCATCTTCGAGATCTCTATTGTATCTTTTAGCCTTGACTAATTGGTTATTTATTGTCATTGCAAAAAAATGAACAGTTTTTCGTTTTCAGAAGACGACACAATTTATTATAAATTAATATATTCTGCTAAGAAATTATAGGATTTTCTTCTTTCAAAACTTTACATTATTTGCTGGCAAAAATTAAAATTTCTACTGTCCGAAATTAAACTTTTCTTCTCGCAGAAATTAAAGTATTCTACTATCAAAAAAATAAACATTCTGTTCTCAGAAAGTAATTAAAACGTTGTGCTATGAATAAAATATATTCTCTACTGCTAAAAATAATAATCTGCTGTAAAAATGTAAAAATTGTCTTTTGTCAAAAATAACCACTCTCTAGCCAAACAATTTTTCTGCTGTCAAAAATTATAATTTTTTATCTGCTTTCCAAAAAACAATTTCTAGTTAAAGAAGTAAACAAAAATTTAACTTAAATTTTCTGCCAGCAAAAAGTAGTTTCCTACTGCTAGAAATTAAATTTATATGCTGTCTTAAATGTATCTTAGAACAACAGAAAATTTTAATATAATACAAAACATTATCTGCCAAAAATTTTCTGCAGTTAAAAGACAAAAAATACGTTATTTTCTTCTGTCAAAAATGTTTCCATTGGTGTCTTGTAAACATTTTCATTTGCTTTTACTTTTTGCTATAAATAAATTTCTAGTGTCAAAACTATTTTCTCTCCTGTGAGAAATTCAAATTTTAACCGATAGAATTTTCAGCTGACTAAATTTAAAGAATTTTTTGACAAAAACGAGAATTTTCCGCTGACTAAAAAATTAAAATCTTTTGCCGAGCAACTAAACATTTTGTGGTAACCAAAATTATACTTTTCTTCTATTAGAAATTAAAATATCCTACTATTAAAAATAAATATGCCAGAAATGTAGAATGTAATATGTATTATCACCGGTTAGCTATCAAATGTAATGGATCAAGTGTAAGAAAAATAAAAGTTGCGTACCTGATGTTCAAGATCTGTGCTTTAAATTTTATGACAAAAAAGCCATATTTGGCAAATAATTTTATGAATCATCATCAATAAGTTTTCACGGAAAAAAATAGAGGGTGGGAATGGAAGAACACAAATTTTGTTAATTTCAACCTTTCCAAATGCCATCAAAATTTGTATGGAAATTTATTATGTATATATTAGAATAATTTTGTTAGCATATTAAATAAAATAAAATAAATAAATAACACAATAATAAAAACTTCTTCCAATTTATGAGTTTCAGCACATTGCTTTGTGCACCTTTTTTGAAAATTAATTTAAAAAACTCTGGTCAAGGTCATTTAAATGTCAAGGTTATTTTAATATCAAGGTCAATCGAATTTTCCAGTCATTTGAATGGCAAATCCGTTTAAAGGTCAAGGTCTTTTGAAGGTCAATGTCATATGATGGTCAAGGTCAAGAGCATCCTCTGACCTTGAACTAGCTGATTCTAGAACCTTCTCACGACCCTCAAGGTCAGAGAAGGTTCAAGAATCAGCTAGTTCCCCCTACTGAGGTACATTATTTGGTCTTATTAATGCTGAATATTTTAAGAAAAGAAAAAGAAATTCAAAAACACCACAAATGCTGAAAATTCTAGGATCCTCTATAAATAATGTTAAAGTTTTGATATGAAAATGCATAAATAAGTTATTGAAAAAAATAATAAAGTGCGAAAAATTGTTTTAAAATTTCAAAGAATTAAAACGGGAAATCAGGAAATACTTAACAAAACTGAATCCTCAACGAAACTGGTCGAAAATGAATGTAGAAATTGTTCAAAAACAAAAACAGTTTCCGAACAACTCTAAAAATCTAAAAAAGAGACAATACTGAATATTCTAGAATCCTTGAAAAATCTTATCGAAGTTTCAAAGACAAATTCTTGAGAATATAATTCAAAGAATGAAAGATTTGACAAATTAAGTGGAAAAATAGAAAAAGGAATGCTAAAGAATTAATAAGATAATGCAGTAAATAGTAAAGTTCTCAAAAATTAAAAACTTTTAAGAACTTATAATGAAAAACACGATCGTTTTGAGTTAAATCAATATAACTTTTAAATATGTAACTTTATTTAAAATATAAAATCACTAACTAGTTTATTATAGATCATAAATTTATTTAATCAGGATTCCGCTCCATTATTACTCTTTTACCATCGTTACCTTCTTTGGCTGAATAGGTCGATGTAGTCAAATAGTAAATTAGAAAGAATAATCCAATTGCCAGGCACACAAAACCAACAGTTACTAATCCTTTTACAATATTCACTCATGGTATTCCAGCATCAATACTAGACGATCTAAGTTGTTAGTTAGTTCAAATATAATATTGTCCACTTTTCTTTTCGTTCAGACATTTTAAGTTTCTTAACATATACATGATCACACTGCAGAATAAATGTACTTGTGTCTTTATTTTATAGATACTGTTACAATTGTTTCACGATACAGTGACTTCTTCAGGCAGGTGTTAAAACAATTGTATCTACAAAAGTTAAACTCAAAACGATCGTGTTCTTCATTGTTCATACTGGAGTTTGGCCAAGTAACAGCTTTATCAATCCAAAAAAATTTAAGCACCTTCGAAGTATCTTTAAAATCTCTGTGAAAAATTCTAGAACCATAAAAATTTGAAATTTGAAAGAGAAATTCTAATACTTTTGATAATTGTCTAGGAATTTAGGTGAGCAATGTTTTTAATTAATAATTATTTTTTTCCAGGTTTTTAGAATTTTTAATAAATTTATTTTCTATTTCTAATCTTTTAGAATTTTTTTAGTAACTTTTCATCCAGACTTTTGATCGGAGATTAGATTTATTAGAAAGTTTTAGAGAGTTCTTTTTAACTCAGTTTTTTAGTTATTATTATTTTTTTAATTTTCAATCTCAAAGTTGTCAAAATTTTATATTTTAAGTAACTTTTTTAAAATGTACAGGCTGAAATAATTGTTTTATTTTCAGGTTCTTAAACTTTCTAGAAGTTTAATTTAAGAGATTTGAAACCAACTAAGAAAACTCTATAACTAGAAATTTATAATAAAAATTTTAGAATTCTAGAAGAAAATTAAAGGAATTTGGAAGAAGATAAAGACATTTTTAGAATATTAAAAAAAAATGACAAAGAAACTTTTAAAGACGTCCGAATAAAAAAATGTTTTAAAATTCTAAAATTTTGAAAAAAAAATTGATGAAAAGTTTTAGAAAAAAAATCCAGGAATATGAAAGTACTTTGCTGGAACCCTCCAAATAATTCGGTTAATAAGACTTCTGGAAATTTGCCAAAAAAAAATCTAAAATGCATAAGGAGAATTCTAAAATTTGTTGTTGATTACATAATTCTAAAATTTTGAAAAAAGCACTTGATGAAAACTAGGATCTTCGAAAAAAAATTCCAGGAAATTTTTAGAAAATAAACTCTTAGAAATTTCTACAAATTATATTTAAATCCAAATTTTCAGTATTTTCCACCAATTAATTCTATCTTCAGTTTGCTTTAATTTTCTTCTAAAGTTCTAAAATCGTTCATCAATTGCTTGCTGGAAAATTCTAAGCATTTAGAAAAAAAATCTACAAAACACCTGAAAAAATATCTAAAAATATTAAACATATGAAAGTAAATATAGCTAGAAAATTTTGAATCTTTCCATAAACAAAAACTTTGCAATTTGGAGAATAAAAATCTAAAACAGAAAACTCTAGAATGCAATGAAACAATTTTTAACTGAAAGAAATTGTTTAAATTCTCTTTCTCTTCGAGATCCGCAACCATTTTTGTTAAGGATTCTTCAGCTTCTATTGCCTCCCTCTCAATCATATTTACGCGATTTACCAATTTCTCAATATGCTTAGTTTTATTAATAATCTCCATGTTCAATTCATCGATAATTTCCTGTTTTGTTGGTTCTATACTGGAGTTTAAAGACGTATTGTTTACATTCTTCGCACAGCAGATAATTTTGTGTCCATCTAAATACTCAATTTTCTTGTTTTTATTTTTACATGCCATATGATAAACGCTGTGACAATTGAAGTCTCTCCGATGAAACAAATTGTTATAAAAAACAAATCATGTCCATGGATTAATACAATTATATTAGAAGACATTAAAAAACGAGATAGTAGATATAAAACTTTTTGTAATACAAAATTACAAGAGGATTGGGAACAATACAAGATAACACGCAATAGAGTGGTAGAGACAACAATAGAACCCAAAAAGTAAAAATTGGAGATAAGTCATCTGGTACTCTACCTATTGAAACAGGGGTACCGCAGGGTAGTATCTTGGGGCCTCTGCTTTTTGTGTTGTATATAAATGATATTGGAGACTGCTTGAGTCATTGCAAATTCCATCTGTTTGCCGATGTTACTATTATATATAATACATCAGCAAATATAGCAAAAGCAATAAATGAAATAAATTTAATTAATCTAAACAATTGGTTAAAAATTAATACCACTAAAACTAAGGCAATGATTATAAGTAGAAAAGATTTCAGATATTGCAAAATAAATGGAGATAATAATTTTAAACTGCAATAATTATACTAATTTTAGAACAATGCTGGAAAGAATGGAGTGGCTTAACATTGAAAATTTTGTGAAATTGAAAGCTTTAATTTTTATTCATAAGATTCGCAATGGAAAGATGCCAAAGTATTTCGATAGTAGTATCATTACCAATGCAGATGTCCATGTATACAACACAAGAGGCAGAGGAAATATCTTTCTTGAACACAAGAATACAAAAGCGTGACAAAATACAATTTTCTATAAAGTTCTACGAATTCTACTGCGCAAGCAGTATTTTCTAGATGATTTACATCAATAAGATACTTGTGGACTAGACATTAATCACTGCGCAAGCAGTATTTTGTAGAAAGTTTATCGTCAAAACGATTGCAAAAGTAGTATTCATAAACTTATTCAGTTAGGAGGATTGTATAAACAGTAATGATGTCCAATTCGAAGAAAAAAAATGACAAGAATGTTTGATGCAAAAAGGTATTAAACTAAGAAAGATAAGCTTCCAAAGATCCTTTATCGACATGTAGTAGAAGCTATAATGTCTATAAAAGAAGGTTGTTAAATTTAGTTTACCTAGATACTTACTAATTTAAAAAGAAAAGGTGAAACTTAATTTTTAATATCTTGAGAAGATAAAATAAGTTAACCGGTAATAATTATTTAACTCATAAAAGCTTATGAATAAAAATATATATTGACTTGAATTTATAAAAAATACTGCTTGCGCAGTGATTTATGTCTAGTCCATAAGTATCTTATTGGTGTAAATCATCTAAAATCATCTAAAAAGTACTTCTTATATACAGATATACTTCACTGCGCAAGCAGTATTTTTTAGATAATTTAAGTCAATACATATTTTTATCTACAAACATGTACGACTGGTGTTAAACGGATGTACGGAAAGAGATTGGGAAGGGAGGTTAACTCATGTGGGGCCAAAGGGAGGGTCGGTGATAGACTACATGGTGACAAAGGGATGCGATAGGGGGGACGTGAGATGGATGGAGGTAGAGGAAGCAGAAGGCTCGGATCACTGGCCAATAAGGGTAGAGATTCTGACAGGAAACAAGAAGGAAAAGGGGGTGCAACAAGAAATGACGAGGCTTGAGAGCGGGGAAACAGCGATAAGAAGGATAAGGGAGAGGTTGAAGGTGATAGAGTGGGAGAAGGTGGAATCAATGGAAGCAATGGAGGAAGTAATAAAGAGTTGCGGTCGGAGTAAGAAAATAAGAGGGGGAGTAAAGGAGGAGTGGTTTGATGAGGAGTGCAGAAGGGCAAAGGCAGAGATGACGAGAGTGAGAAACAAATACAAGGAAGGAAGCGGCGAAGAGGGAAAATTGTGGGAAGCAAAGAAAAAGTATGAAAAGATCTGTGAAGAGAAAAAGAGAAGGGTGATAGAAAAAAAGGTAGAAGAATTAAAGGCATATAAGAACGAGGCAGAGATGTGGAGGATACTAAAGAGGGGAGAAGGGGCAAAACAAATGGCGATAGAGATAAAACAGTGGGCGGATAAATGCAGAAGAGAAAGTGAAGATCCAGCGGAGCTAGCGGGCGAAGGAGTAAGGTGGGAAGTAGCAGAATTCTCGAAGAAGCAGGTGGAGAGAGCCTTTAAGGAACTAAAAAAAGGAAAGGCTGCGGGTCCGGACGGACTAAAAGCGGAAATGTGGATAGAAATAGGAAGGGGAGGAATGGATAGATTTAGAACCCTCATGAACCGAATCTGGAAAGGGGACGAGAAGATCTCGGATTTCATGGTCCACAAAGGCGGTGACATTAACGAAATAGATAATTAACTAGGAATAACGATAATAAACATAGGATGCAAGTTAGCAATGCTGTTAGTTAAGAGGAGGTTTGAAGAGGAAATGGAGGAGAAAAAACTTATTGACGGGAGGGTTATTGACGGGAGGGTTCAGGAAAGGAAGGGGATCAAGTGACCAGTTATTTACCCTGGCCAGGTCAGTGGAACGAGTGTTGGAAGAGAAAGGGAGTATGTTTGCGGTGTTTTTGGATCTGAAAGCGGCGTATGATTCGGTATCGAGAAAATGGATGATAGAACGACTGAGTGGAGGGGGGTGAGTGGAGGTATGGTTGAGTTCATAAGGAGGATGTATGAGGAAACGTGGTGTGTTGCGAAGGTGGGAGGGACGTGAGCGGAAAGATTTAGGACGTGGAAGGGTCCAAAGCAGGATTGCCCGTTGAGCCCGGTGCTCTTTAATTTGTACATAGGGGATTTGGAAGAAGTTCCAAGAAAAGGACAGGATGGGGGGATGTTAATTGGAAAGAGAAAGGTATGGACACTAGGGTACGCGGACGACATGGTAGTTATGGCGAGGCAATGGGAAGGAATGAAAGGGATGCTAAAGAGAGTGGAAGGGTATATGGACAGGAGAGGTTTGCAAGTGAATGTTAAGAAAACGAAATGGATGAGATTTAGGAATAAGGGAAGAGAGGGAAGGATAAAAGGTTTAGAGTGGAAGGGTAAAACGATAGAGATTGTACGGAGTGGAAGTGTGGGGGGTCAAGAAGCAAGAAAGGGTTGAGAGTAAGCAGCGGTGGTTCCTGAGGCAGATGTTAGGGGTGGAGAAATCGACCTCGGGTTACATACTGCTTCAGGAAACGAATAGAGAAAGTGTGTGGTGTGAGGCGATAAAGAGAGTGGCTGGGTATGATATGAGAGTAAGTGGCCTGGAGGAGGGAAGGCTAGTGAAGGAGGTATGTATGGAGGGAAAGGATTAATGCAAGTCAGGACAGATGGAGGATAGCGAGGAAGGGGATGTATGAAAGAGTGGGCTTGTCTGAGGATTGTGAGGGAATGGTTGGAGAAAGGGGTAAATGTGGTAGGATGGGTGCACGAGAAAGTGAAAGAGGTGGAGAGACAGGAGAGGCAGAATCAGATAGGAAACAGTGAGTGTATGGGAGCAGACCAAGATATCTTGAAAGGGTCAATCTGAGGACAGAGGAGAAAGCGATCATGACGAGAGCGAGATGCGGATCGGACGAGAGAGGAAGAAAGAGTTGGATAGGTGAAGGTTATGAGGAATGTGTGTTATGCAAGGAAGGGAATGATACGTGGATGCACTTGGCGGAGGAATGTAAGGGAGTAAATGTGGGATGGGTGGAAGGATGTAAAAATGTAGTGGAATGGATGAGAGATGATGAGGCCAGGGTAAAGGTGTTGAGAAGACTGGGGTGGGAAAAGGAGAAGAGAAGGGAAGAAAAGACGAATGACGGGTAGAGGGAAAAAAACTAGAAAATTTTATTTAAAGAGGAGAGGAAAGAAATATTATTATGTTATTGTATTTTAGTATGTGTATAATTTTTTATGTCAATAAAAGTTTTTTTAGAAGGATTTTATACGTAGTATGGAAGTAGGGAAGTTTGATGCAAGGAAGTATTAAACTAAGAAAGATACATATAACCATCATCGACATTTGTGGAACAAACTGTAGTCTCTATAAAAGAGGCTTGTTGGAACTTAGTTTACCTAGATACTTAATAATTTGAAAACTAGAGGTGAAACTTAATTTTTAAATTCTTGAGAAGATAAAATAAGTTAACCAATAGTAATTATTTAACTTATGTAAATCAACAAAATACTGCTTGCGCAGTCGAAGATGTTTATAGATAAGAGTATATATTGACTTAAATTATCTACAAAATACTGCTTGCGCAGTGATGTATGACCGCACACAAAAAGTACTGCGCGAGCAGTATTTTCTAGATGATTTACATCAATAAGAAACTCGTCGACTAAACATTAATCACTGCGCAAGCAGTATTTTGTGGTTAGTTTATCATCAATACGATTGTAAAAATATGATTTTTTTTTTCAACATAAATTACACAGGATTTGCATGGATTTCCCTCCCTCCTACCCCAGTAATCTCCGCTATAAGAACGGATCGGCCGTATCCGGGAATCCAATCATCGTTCGGGCATAATTCCATTCCTTCTTAAATTTTCCGGCAAAGGCGCCTTTATGACGCGCCATTATCTTCGATTCCGCTCAACTAAACTCGGAATTACTCTTGATGGCCATCTGACCTCCTCCGCGCGGGGTGGGGCGTGGGCGGACTTTTCAAGTGCACTCTGCTTTAATGACCCGAATGGGTGGAGGGACAAAATAAATTCTAAAATATTAAGAATTAAGTTCGTAATACATATCATAATAATATAGTTTAGAGGTTGTTAAGTTACGTGAAGATAAAAATGTATTAACGTCCTTTACGTTGTAGTAAATTAACTATGATTTACGAAATATTTTCGTGTTTAATTGTGGAGGCGTTTACTTTGAAAATACTGCAGAAAGAAAACACTTTTACCACTTTTATTTAACAAAAAAATGACTAGTGGATAGTCGTAACTATAGTCACGTGTATTTTTGTTAAATAAAAGTGGTAAAACAAAGTGATCCTGTTTTCTTTCTCCATTATAAATATTTTCGTCTTTTTTCTAATTATTTTTATTATTATTTTTTTATTTTTTCTAATTATTAAATAAAATATTTGCAGTGAATGAATGAGTACATCCGTTATTAGTAAATTTTGTGAAGGAGAGAGACTATTTTATTTAATAGACATAATAATACTCTATTATGTATATTAATTTGTATAAATGCATATCATCAAATATTAAAAACAAATAGTTGGAGCAATTTATCTGCATTAAAATTATCTGATTTAATTCCATATTCCTGGGGTTTGAATTTACGAGTCATGTCTATACCAAGAAATACTTAAATTATCAGATTAATGGAGGGAATTATAGTAAATGTAATGATAAAATAATAAAATATAGTCCTATTCGTTATAGATTTACGAATTGTTTTCGTTTTTCGTTTTTTTTTCTAATTAATAGTAAAATTATGAATGTAATCATAATATTATATAGAATGATTAAACATTTTCTTTTTATTGTGTAACCTTGTAAATAAAATCTTGGATATTAATGGCATTCACTTCCCTGTACATTTCGATATTAAGAATTAATAAACAATTTTACTTACTTATACTACTTTAACTTTATTTGCAGTGACTAGTTTCGACTATAATAATCATCAAATTGTAATAGTCACTGCAAATGAAGTTTAAAGTGTTTTCTTTATTCTTGTTTATTCTTGTAAATAAAAGCATTTATTTTTTGTATTAAAAAAAAATATTTTTAATATTATTTTTTTTAAATCCTAACGACTGCGTCAATTTTATAATACAATATAATTCTCAAGACAAGTTGACAATTTTATTGATGTTTCCTTATTTGCGTAAGGCTTTTCTTTAATCCCTGCATTCACGGACGTAAACACTAATCTAATCTAATTGTTCGGTGATTAGCGCTGAATTTAAATTATTTATTTGTCCCAGGGACAAGTCGTCCTCGAGTTTAATTGAAGGAAAGGAGTTTAGACGTTTGATTACTTTTTGTTCGCTCCTCTTGTTTACCATCTAAACGAATCCGTCGGCATTTAGATTAATTGTTTTTTTCAAAGCTGAAGTATATAATTTTATTATAAATTATATATTATCCATTTGAATGGTAGAAGAAACAGCGTTTCATAAATCTATAGCAGTTAGTCTTATAAAGATTACAAAACATGTCATTTGTTAAAATATTACGTCTGATTGGGTGGGTGTTACTGCCAAACGACCTCTAGAGTTACAGTTCGCTGTTAAGTACCTCATAAGGGGCAGACTGGATAGATTGCTTGAGATCAATGGTGACCCATCTGCTTTCTGACCTGTCTATTCACAGGTGGGGGTTCGCTATCGACTCGCTCTAAGAGTTGGCAATGTTGGCGAGTCAATGAAGGACCCTTAAGGAGGTCTGGCGATAGTGCTAGACGTTCGCAATGCCTTCAACAGTATACCTCGAATATCTCCAATGGTGGCATTAAGAAACAGAGGGGCATCTTACTATTTCTAGGCCATAAACGCGAATTACTTGAGGGACAAGAACAGACTAGCAAACGTATCACTTATTAAAATATTAATTATAATAATCGGCAAGTGGCTTATAACCCAATCTCCAATCACTGCATTATATTAAAGAGTTGTTTATCAGTGCGTGTTTGGGAAGGCAGCCACAGCCGTAGCATATCGTCGTAGGCTATTATCCACAGAACCTCCTACCTAACTCCGATAACTTCGCTGATGATTACCATACCCCTTAAGTAGCTCCATATCACTCTCATTAAGTTCTCCATAATTCTCCTCCCCTCCAGCGTTTCCAAAATTACCGGCCACGGTAATGAGTTAAAAGAATATTTAATATCGAGTGTAATGCCCAAACAGTACCTCCTCTTCCACAAAAGGCCCTGGTTCACCTTATCTACTATCTTGCTCACCTCCATTAAAGCGTATCCTTCCTGAATCCAAATAGGTTTTCTAATAGGCCTCCATCTCACTCTATATGGTCTCTTAGTCTCGGCATCTAACGATAAGATCGGCTGAGCAATGGTGACTCATCTGTTGTCTGACTGAGAGGTGAAAAGTTGGCGAATCATGAAGGACCCTTAAGACGGACTGGCGATAGCTCTAGATGTTTGCAATGCCTTCAACAGTATACCTCGAACATCTGAAATGGTAGCATTGAAAAACAGAGGCACATCTTCCTATTTCCTATAGGAAAAGCTGTCTCGCAGAGACTTGTTGTCTGAATAGTAGTCCCAATAAAGAGATGTCACTACTCACGGTCACGATCAACTCGCTGTAGGAAAGTCTGTCATGTACTGAGGTAGTCGCTTCTCCGAGTAGTAGTCCCATAAAGAGATGTTACCACTTGCGGTTTGATTTCTGGACGTCCAGGATCTGGTACATATAGCTCAAAAATAAGCGCATTGTAAGATACTTATTATAACGTTCTTCCTTAATCTCGTGTCCGAGCAGACGCAACTTGCTATCTTGCTTAGACTTTTACGACGCCTTGATAGTCACACTGCCGATGTCTTTTCTGCGGTCTATTCCACCTCCACTCCCTTCATCTTCTCACGGACATAATTGGTTCTTGCCTACCAACGCTACATCAGTTATTACCCTACATCTGACAATTAGTAGAATATCGCTATAAACTAGATTTCATAGAGTGGGCTTTGAACAAATTCTTTTGGGATCCTACCAGTTACGAGAGAGCCTTTACTGCCCCCTCGGCATCTGTAAAGATCACTTTCTAGTTAGCAAGTAATTCGTGATTATAGTCTCGAGATAGGAAAAGGCACTCTGTTTTTCAATGCCACTATTATATATGTTCGAGGTATGGTATTGCGAACATCTAGGGCCTCTTTCTTAGCGATCCTTCGTAGACTTCATCCGCCAACTTTGTCATATCTTTGAGTAATCAACAGTGAACCTATTCTTATGAAACCCATACTGCCTCGCAGACTGACCACCGTTACTCTCAAGCAATCTATCTCACTGGTTCCTTATTAGGCGCTCGAGCTGCTTTATTTTGGCGTCCAGGAGTTGTTTTACAGTAACATAAGCCGTGCTCTGGCATCGGGTTAGACAATAGGTACTCTCTGAGCGCGTTTACGCGTCGAAACCCAAACATTGTTTTTTCGTGTGTCTATAAATCCAGCACCTAAGGTACTAGACTGGACAAACTTATCTTGTAGCGACAGCACACCTGATTTTTCAATTCAGTGTAGGAGTATGGATTACCACGTTGTAACGGTCGCAACCATTCTCTTTATTACACCTGATTTTTATTACCTCTATGCTGAACATGTCTGCCATCTTGTCTTTTGGACCCTCAACGAGGTCTATCCTTAGAAATACCGAATAGTCCCTAATTCAGAGAACCTTAGTATCCCATGGCGCTTCCAGAGTTATGTCAATGGTCCCCTTAATGTGATCGGGAATTATATTGTCATTCAAGAATTTTACATCGATGACGTCCCTGCCTTTATCTTGCGCACGTTGCGTATTTGACCGTACACCTACGCAGGTTTATTTATTTATTAGATGTAAATACATCCATAAATACACTAATTTAAATATTTGAAACATAGAACTTCACATCTACTCGTGTTCTTCCACTCGATCCATTAGAGTTTTTAACTGGTAATGATAATCATCAAATAATTCTGACTACTAAGGCAATATTTTGGCCATTTATCAAATGCATTCCACTCGCTAACATTTCTTCCACGAGTTTCTCCAGCCCGACTTTCACTGCTAGTATCCTTACCAACTTCCCTCGCTCTCCCTCAACGGAGGGACCAGCAAGGACTCGCGAAGATGTATACCGCATGTCTTCAACTACCTCCGGGCACCGTAGTAGGGTTCATCGGTAGTTTGCTCCCTTTTGACAGTTGCACGAGCTCTCTTATAACGCTTCGGAAAGATGCCGTTTCTTAAAAAAATGTTGGCTAAAGATAGAAACGACATATCCAGTTGGACAATAAGTACTCTCTGGGCGTTTTGACAAGTCGAAATCCTGGCTATGTCTTTTCATATATCCGTAGTTGCGGTACCTAAGGCACTGAACTGATTTTTATTACTCCCATCCGAGCAAATCTGCCATCGTGTCTCACTACGACGAGGGCTATCCTTTAAAGTGACATTACTGCCTCAAGCAATTCCCAGGATTACATCATTGCCCTTCTTAACGTATCGACGTAGTATCGTCATCGAAGAATTTTACCTTTGCCATTCCCCAACACCGCCGTGATCCCTTCTGTGATATCGGCTGGTACGACGTCCTCGCCGAGTGGAAACTAGTTAATATCCTCAGTACTCCCCACAACTTTCCTTTGGGCACCTCCTCGACGACTAGTGGCTTGTTAGGATTCGCGTCAGTGGCCGTAGGATGTACGCTTGCTTTCTGTGAAGCCGCTTCGTTGTAGTAAGTCCTCGGACTTAGGGTCACTTAAGTTGTCGTCGTCGTTGTTATCATTGTCGTTGCAGTTAGCAGGTTTTCCTCCTTCCTGCTTCTTTTCTTCTGGAGTAGAGGAAAATCATTGGTAGTTAGGGCATCTGCAGTAGGCAGGGGTTGGGGAGGTCTTTCAAGATGCGCCTATATTGTCTTGATGGCCCGGCTCATGTCTATTTTTAGTGGTAATGGTCACTTGCTCAACCACTGGTTTATTCCGAGTTATGCTCGTTTTCGTCAAGATTTCAACAGTGATCAGGTTACTATTAATGGTTTGATCCTTACTTCACTTGTTTATTATTTGTTAAATGTATATTTCGTAAACATTATTAAAAACAAACTGGTTAGCACCATTGTCATGAATCTCATTTAATTTCCTCATACCGTGCGTGCATTCTTAGATGACCAGGCTTCTTATTATATTAGATAGATTTTTCTTTGATTTCCACCTTTGTGTTTTGGTTCTCCCTCACTAGTGTAATCCTTTGACACTTCCTTATCCTGTCATTCTGCATGCGTATGCCAACCAGTTTGCTTTGCATTGTTGATGATCACTGTTTTAGAAAGAGTGAGTCATCTCTTCTCCAGGTTTTTTGCCCTTCCTCGTCCTTCCTATAAGGGCTGCTTCGGTACATTCGCTGTTTGGTGCTTGCGTCTAAAATGGAAGAAAATTTGTTGTGATTAGGGCATCTGTCATGATATAAGCCCTGAAGACGTATATCCGCCAAGATCTTAATACTAATAAGATAAGCACCATTTTCGAATCCTTCAATCATTTTCTACATGTCGTGCGTGCTAACTTGGCTGAGCAGGCTTCTTATTAGACGGATTTTCTTTACTTTCACGTTCATGTTCTGGTCCTTCCTGATTAGTGTGAGGAGATTCGTTAACACTTTATCGATCTGCATGTGTATTATAACTAGTTTACTCTGCATCACTGATGATCAATGGCTTGGAGGGAGTAAGTTATTTCTTCTCCAGGTTTTCTTATCTTCTAGTCCTCCTTTTCGGGGCTGTTTGGGTCCATTCGCCGCTTGAAGTAGAGGGAAATGGTTAGGGTAGGAGCAAAGGAGTTCTTAAGACGCCCCTCTATTGTTTTGAAGTATCCAGATGTTTCTTTAAGTCAAGGTAACTTAAAGGTCAAGAACATTTGTAGGTCATTTGAAAGTCAAGGTAAATAGAAGATCAAGATCATTTAAATGTCAAGGTCATTAAAAATCAAAGTCAGGTGAAGGTCAATATCATGCCAAGGTCAACAAAACTCCTCGGATCTTGAACTTTTCCAAATCCAGAACCTTATCACGGCCATCAAAGATAAAGAAGATTCAAAAATCGACTAGTTCCCCCTTATTTACCTTCATATTGAAACTTAGGTGTGCCTGGTACCCCAAGTGTAAATACTAAGCTGCTCCTTAGCCACGTATTCCTTCGCCATGCTCTTCCACCTTGGATTGAGGTGTTTTATTCTTCACTTGAGCCAAGATCTACAGCAGTTGCAAACAAGGTATTACAATCCCGTGAACAAAACTGGCGTCTTTCGCTCTCGTGTATACCAGAAAACCATAATATAACAGACTTTCTACTCCTAGGTAGAAATAGATTTGTTGCTCCCTCGTAACCTAAGAGACTCAGAAGTCGAAGGACCAAGTACGGCTTAAGAGTAGACGACAGGTCAAAGAATTTGAGGATAGTGACTCTATTAAGAGGAAACCATTACTACAAGCTGTGATGGGTCCCGGAATCTCTTGGCCCAATGACGATCATATGGTGGAACACGCCCTGCTGGCGATCGTTATTGACAGGATACTGAGCCCTCACATTGCATCAAGGTTAATCCTTAATGAATGATGTTAAAAAGTTTAGTTGAAGTAATGATTACGTTTATACAAGTGCGGTATTATGTAATTTATGGTTTTATAAAGTCTCTTCTCGAAGAAAATGGGTATAAGATTAAAATAGGCAAAATAATATCTAACTAGTAGTTATAGTAGTATTTTTTCTTAAAAACCATTTTATCTATTTTAGCGACAAGAAATATACATCCTCGATCTTGCAATATCATCATCCGGTCGTAAACATAAATTAAACAATTTATTAAACCCCGACGGCCGTTCATCCGGGCAATCCAATTTTCACCTTCTCGCTCCCGAAATAGGGACAATCGGACACAATAGGAAATCCTCAAATTATTCGAAATTTACGATCGGACCATAAATTGAACGGCGTGTGGGTGTATACAGAGAGAACGTCCTTCTCCCACATTTTTTTTTGTTTCCGCATGGAAATAAGGCAACGCCATAAAAAAAAGTTAACAAAAAAAAGAAGATATTCAATGGGCGGAAACCGTCCGTACAGAGGATAAATGGAGTGCAAATAGTGGGGTCCAGAAGACCCGCACAAATATAGATGTCTGTCTGCGCTGAGGAGGAATTACTTTGGGAGAGAATGAGACAGCCGTACGTGAACGCCGGTTAGTTCGTCCCTCGGGAAATTTAATCTTAAATGTATCGATAGAAAAAAATTTTAAATGGTATTCTTTTATTAATTTATTGTTATTACGATTACAATCGAATTCGTTGTTTGATTGATTGATTGAATTCTTGTAGAACAATAAAAAACAATTATTTGATACTCTATCAATGTTTTATTAAGTGATACTATTGCAAAAATGTTTCACCATGGGTTAAGTGAGCAATTAATTAAAGATTCCATTGAATTTTCACTACTAACAGCCTAAATATTAAATGTAATTTGTTTAATAACTTCTGTGATATATCTTGTGCTTTAAAACTTAATAAAAATGATTACACTAAATTGAAAAAATCACTAATAATTTGTTTTTATAGTCTTAGTAAGACTCATTGTTGAAGAATCACGAAATGTTTTCGTATTTTTAAATTATTAATAATTATTGGTAATATATATTTTGTAAACGCAGTTATATAAATTTAAACATGACAACACGACTTAAATTTCGACAATATATCATCGTTATCAAATCCATTCAAGACAATAAAGCAAAATGGTGATGAGGCCATCATAGTACTCCCTATATATTTCTCGAAAACTATGAGGTTTACGCAAAAAGGCTATGCTTAATTATTTTTTTTTAGGTATTTTTTTTAATTTGACTAAAATATAAAATAATTTCAATTTTAATAATCCTGTAAATATTGTATTTATCTATTTTTTTTTTAATTGTTATCTATGTTATAAAATTGGAGGGTGGAATAGTGGTCATCCACCCACCCAACATAAACATTTGAACTTTAACTAAAAGGTATGATTTAATTTATTTTCGGACCACACCAACAGTAATGCAGTTGTAGTTTTCAGGAATCTAAAACAGTGTCAGTGGTTGAGTAAAATTATATATATATATATATATATATATATATATATATATATATATATAGGGTGGGTTCGTGGCCTCTATTCTACCTTCCAATTCATGCATCATAGCATTTTTTTTTAATTTGTAGTTACGTTCAAAACTTTACAGAAGTATAAATTTTCAACAATCAAATTTCGACGATTGCTTAATTTCTAATTACCTTAGAGTAATTAATTTTGGAAATAACCTAAATAAACTCTGGTTTATGGTGTGTTGATTGGAGGGTGTGATAGAGGACACCCACCCACCCCACTATACATTTGAACATCAACTAAAACTCTGATTTAATTTTTGGGCCAAACCAACATTGATACTGTTGTAGTTTTCAAGAATTTAAAAGAGTGTCAATGGTTGATGTAAAATTATATATGTAGGGTGGGTGGGTGGCCACTATCCCACCCTCCCATCCATGCAACATCATAAAGATTTTTTTTTAAATTTATCATTACGTTAAAGCTTTAGAGACGTTGAAATTTTCAACATTCAAACTTCAACGATTAATGTTTCTTAATTTCTAATTACGTTAGAGTAATAATTTCAGAAATAACTTTATATTCTCGTTTATGGTGTTGTGATTACAGGGTGGGATAGTGGCCACCCACCCAACCTACATATATAATGAAATTTTAATCACTGACACTGTTTTAGTTTCCAGCATTACAAGACAAAATATTGTTGATGATGTTGATAAACTTAAGCAGTGTTTAGATTATTTATAAAGTTATATATAAGGTGGGTGGTGACTATCCCACCTGCAATTAAATTATCTAAATTACTGTTTTAATTTATTAATAACATCAATTAAATGAATGTTTTATAATTTTTTGAAAGTTGAAACACTGTCAGTAATTGCTCTCTAATTGTATATGCAGGTTGGGTGGGTGGTCACTATCCCACCGTCCAATTGTCTCAAATCTAATCTTATAATCGTTGTTTCTATTTATTTTGAAAGATTTTAAACTATGTTATAAGGTTGGAGGGTGTGATGGTGGCCACCCACCCACATACATATACATTTAAACTTCAACTAAAAACTCTGATATATATTTTTTTTGTCACACTAACAATAATACTGTTGTAGTTTTCAGAAATTTAAAATAGTGTTTTTGGTTGAAGTAAAATTATATATGTAAGGTGGGTGGCCACTATCGTACCCTCCAATTTTCTTTAAGTTCATCCTAATCAACAATTATAAATTTGACTAAAATATAAAATAATTCCAACTTTAATAAGCGCGCAAATATTGTTTTTACTTATTTATAAAACTTCTTGTCTATGTTAGAAAAATTGGAGGGTGTGATAGTGACCACCCACCCACCCTACATATACATTTGAACCTCAACTAGAAACTCTGATTTATTTTTTTGGTCACACCAACATCTATACTCGTCAATTTTCAGAAAACTTAATCAGTGTCAGTGGTTAAAGCAAAACTGTATATGTAGGGTGGGTCAATGGCCACTATCCCACTCTTCAATTTTTTTAAATTTCTTCCCAATTAAAAATTTTAAATTTAATTAAATTTAAAAATTATTATAATAAATATTGTATTTATCGATTAAAAACAATGTTTATGTTATAAAATTGGAGGGTCTGATAGTAGACACCCACCCACCCTACATATACAAAGAAATTTCAACCAGTGTCACGGTTTTAGTTTCTTGAAAACTACAACTGTATTACTATTAGTCTGGCCAAAATAAAAATTAAATCAGAGTTTCATGTTGTAGTTTTAAATAAATATGTAAGGTGGGTGGGTGTCCACTATCAGATCCTCCAATTTTTAACATAAACAATTGTTTTAATCGATAAATACAATATTTATTATAATAATTTTATATTTTGGTTAAATTTAAAAAATTTAATTGGGAAGAAATTTAAAAGAATTGGAAAGTGGGATAGTGGCCACCCACCCACCCTACATATACAGTTTTACTTTAACAACTGACACTGATTTAGTTTCCTGAAAATTGATGAGTATAAATGTTGGTGTGATAAAAAAATATAAATCAGAGTTTTTAGTTAAAGTTTAAATGTATATGTATGTGGGTGGGTGGCCACCATCACACCCTCCAACCTTATAACATAGTTTAAAATTTTTCAAAATAAATAGAAACAATATTCCTAAAATTATAAAATTAGATTCGAGTGAATTTAAAGAAAAGTGGATGGTGGGATAGTGGCCACCCACCCACCATGCATATTCAATTAAACAGCAATTACTAACAGTGTTTCAACTTTCAAAAAATTATAAAACATTCATTTCATTTAATTGATGTTATTAATAAATTAAAACAGTAATTTAGATAATGTAATTGCAGGGTGGGATAGTGACCACCCACCTTATATATAACTTTATAAATAATCTAAACACTGCTTAAGTTAGTCAACAACATCAACAATATTTTGTCTTGTAATGCTGGAAACTAAAACAGTGTCAGTGATTAAAATTTCATTATATATGTAGGGTGGGTGGGTGGCCACTATCCCACCCTCTAATCACAACACCATAAACGAGAATTTGTTTAAGTTATTTCTGAAATTATTACTCTAACATAATTAGTAATTAAGAAACATTAATCGTTGAAATTTGAATATTGAAAATTTGAACGTCTGCAAAGCTTTGAATGTAATGATAAATTTAAAAAAATCTTATTGATGTTGCATGGATTGGAGGGTGGGATAGTAGCCACCCACCCACCCT
>CAXAKX010000348.1:78234-130553 GCA_963969525.1 Ontholestes murinus
CAATTTTCAGAAAACTTAATCAGTGTCAGTGGTTAAAGCAAAACTGTATATGTAGGGTGGGTCAATGGCCACTATCCCACTCTTCAATTTTTTTAAATTTCTTCCCAATTAAAAAATTTTAAATTTAATTAAATTTAAAAATTATTATAATAAATATTGTATTTATCGATTAAAAACAATGTTTATGTTATAAAATTGGAGGGTCTGATAGTAGACACCCACCCACCCTACATATTTATTTGAAACTGCAATATGAAACTCTGATTTAATTTTTATTTTGGCCAGACTAATATTAATACAGTTGTAGTTTTCAAGAAACTAAATCCGTGAAACTGGTTGAAATTTCATTGTATATGTAGGGTGGGTGGGTGGCCACTATCACACCCTCCAATCCATGCAAAATTGCAAAGGTTTTTTTTTTAAATTTATCATTACGTTCAAAGCTATACAGACGTGTAAATTTTTCAACATTCAAATTTCAACGATTATTGTTTCTTAATTTCTAATTACGTTGAAGTAATTAATTTCGGAAATAACTTAAAGAAACTCTGGTTTATGGTGTTGTGATTGGAGGGTGGGATAGTAGCCACCCACCCACCCTACATATATAATTTTACATCAACCATTGACACTGTTTTAAATTCTTGAAAACTACAACAGTATCAATGTTGGTTTGGCCCAAAAATTAAATCAGAGTTTTAGTTGATGTTCAAATGTATATGTAGGGTGGGTGGGTGGCCTCTATCACACCCTCCAATCACTACACCATAAACCAGAGTTTATTTAGGTTATTTCCAAAATTATTTACTCTAAGGTAATTAGAAATTAAGAAATCGTCGAAATTTGATTGTTGAAAATTTATACGCCTGTAAAGTTTTGAACGTATCTACAAATTTAAAAAAACTTTTAAATCATAGCTTTTATTTAAAGTTCAAAAGTTTATTTTGGGTGGGTGGGTGGCCATTATTCCACCTTCCAATTTTATAACATAGATAACAATTTTTAAAAATAGATAAATACAATATTTACAGGATTTTAGTCAAATTAAAAAAAAAACATTTCTAAAAAAAAAATATTAAGAATAGCCTTTTTGCGTAAACCTCATAGTTTTCGAGAAAAATATAGGGAAAGTATTATGATGGCCTCATCACCATTTTTACAATTGATTTAGCAATAATTGCCAGAAAATAAAAAAAAACACGATGTAAGAAGATGAGAGTAGCGTATTTTTGGCCTATCTCATGAAACGAATTGATAAGTTAGCGCACCCTTGACCTACTACATTTAAATCTTAATTATGCACACGATATTCTACTAGAAATATTATAAATTAAAGTTAACTAGAAGTGGAATAATCTTAATAATTAACAGTTAATAATACACAATAAAAAATATATGTATAATTAAGTAATTAAGAGTGAAATAATGGAATTTTAATCGTTTTTTTTGATGATAATCACTTTCACGTTCTCTTTATTTTTCTTGTTTCAGGACGCCAACGTTAAAGAACTGGAGAGCTTAAAGCAATCAATAGGTGAGTAATTAATGATTCATTCGTTTTCTTTTCCCCTCTTGCCGAAATGGAAAGAAAAATAAATGAGCTTGTGAGACCGCCGCGCTCATTATTTCATTAGAGCCGCCCTTTATACACGTTAATGTGGATGAAACGTGGAATGCGGATTCATTCACGTATAATTAATTGCCTTATTGTCGGGGTTTTCAAGATGTTGTTATATTATTAAAGCTTCATTAACGTAACGAAATTAAATAAACATCTTTTAATTGAGGATGAATATTACAAGAAATCTAATTACAGAATTAATTTTTACTACTGTTGACGTTTTTTATTATCTTGAATATTGTAAACAATTATATAGAAAGCACAATCAATACCAAAGAGATTTAATATTGCAAACAGAGAGATATTTTTACTCCTTTATGTTTTCATCTATCTGTGTGCAATATTAAATCCTTTTGGTATTGATTGTGCTTTTTATATGAGTGTTTATAATATTCAAGAAAATTAAGAACGCCAAAGTTGTAAAAATTAGTTCTGTAATTAGATTTCTTGCAATATTCATTATTAATTTCTAGTCGAAACAGTCTCTATTAAATCCAAGGAATCTTGGATGTTAGCACACATCTAGCGGTTACTCGATTCGCCAGCGCTCCGCACGGTGTACTACTTTCCTACAATTCCTCGTAGAATTATTGACGTTAATAATTGGTATCATTTTTAATGGCTAAATTTATTAATTATTATTTAATGATTGCACATTAATTAACATTCACAATTGACATGTATTAACCGCATCGCAATAACCGAATTGATTCGTGTTACCACGTTAATCTAAACATTGTAACAACAGTAGCAAAATATTAATTAAGCGCGCGTACAAATAAATCGAGGCGGAATTAACATTTGTAGCGTAAATTGCAACATGAACGATATTAATAATTCATGGAATGTATTTCGCGAAAATTACCAACAGAGATAGATAGGTGATGGGGTTGAAGAGAGAGAGAGAGCGAAAAGGGGTCGTAGAGGGTGAGGACACCCATTCATTTTTACGAGCACCGGGGTCGAGCGATGATAGATGATACTAACTCGGGGAGATTTTTCTCCGTCCGTGTCGCGATGATGTGTTTAATATAAATCGGATTGACTGACTCGCACTGAAAACCTTTCAAACTTTCAGCGAGGCCGTAAAGTAAATAATAAGTTTATTAAAGGAAGATGCCTGATTTTAATATATAGAAAAAAAGCGTAATTAAAGTTGATTCATTAAATCTATTAAATTAAACAGTTTTAATTAAATAAATTAGATTAAAACGTGATTAAATTATTACGAAGTTTTCAACGATTAAAAATTCCACTCGGTAATTAGTTCTTTATAATTCATCGGCATGCAAATTTATTCACGACACGGCCATTATCAAATGCATATTTTTCCCGTGACAAATTCCCGCACGCTTTGTATCATCCCCCTCGCCTCTGGAGAGCAGCGGTTCTTTGAATTTACATAGACCGAGACCTTATTTATATGTGAATGAATATCGCGACCGCACTTTATCCACATACGTGCAGAAACACGAGAGAGGCAAAGAGAAAAGGAGAGACCACGTGAACGGATTTACGTGTTTGTTGCAGGTAAAACACTCGAGATGATGAAAACCCACTCTTCCGTTTACACGAACGTGAACGGGCACAAAGAGAGTCACTCCGATTCTAGATCAGAAGGTAAGGATTACTGCTTGTTTTCTTTTTATTTAAACCACCTTATTCAAATTTATTCCAATACAAATAACACTTTATTTGTAAAGATTGCTTACACAAACAATCAACTTAAATATTAATGGGTAACGTGTATACACTTTGGGTAGAAGTTATAAAAACATAGTTTCTTAAACAGTAGGTCATCACAATCAAACACCTTACTAAGATCAATGAAGTTGGCAGCTGAATGAGTTTCATTCTCGAATCCTTCATAGATCTTTTGGGTGAAAGCGATTTATTTATTTCTCAACAGATACAACATCAATTGTCAAATCCAAATGTCAAATATTTGTTGTCCAATATCCAATGTCAAATATCAAACGTCAAATATCAAATATATGGCCTTCCTTAACTAAATAAATATATAAATAAATAAGTCTCAAATGTCAAATGTTTGTTATCAAATATTTTATTTTCGATATTTGTGTTTAGTGTTTAATCTCAAATATGAAAAATTGAAGTGTCAAAATTACAATAATATAAATATAAATACAAATAAAATATATAAATTATATAAATAATTAAATGTCAAGTGTTAAGTTGGTAAATGTCAAATATCAAAACTACAATGTTTAATGTTTAATGTCAATTACAAAACATCAAATGTCAAATGTGAAATGTGAAATATTTAATGTCAAAAATACAATATTAAATAGTAAACATCAATTGTCAAATGTCAAATACTATTTGCTATTTGTTTATGTCCAATATCAAACGTTTTTTTAATTGATTTATTGTATACATAATTTTTTAAGAAAGAAGTCCAAAGATGAATAAATAAATAAATAAATAAATAAATAAATAAACGTTACGTGTTAAATTTTAAATATAAAATATTAAATGTTAAAAGTTTAATGTTAAATTTTAAATGACTAATGTCAAAAGTCAATTGTAAAACATCAAACGTCAAATGTGAAATGTCAAATCAAAAACGTTAAATATTTAATGTCAAAAATACATTATTAAATATTAAACATCAAATGTCAAATACCATTTACCATTTGTTTATGTCATTGTGAAACATCAAATGTCAAGTTACAAATATAAAACGTCAAATGTTAAAAGTTTAATGTTAATTTTTAAATCACAAATGTCAAATACCAAAAATTAATTATTTAACGCTTAATGTCAAATGTTAAAATTGACAACATCAAATGTCAAATTTCAAATGTCAAATCACAAATGTTAAATATGTATTGAAAATTAAATCTTTGGCAATAAACACTCATAATTAGTTTGGTATTTGACATTTAACAATTGAAATTTAACAATTGACAATTGATAATTGACAATTAGCATTTAACATTTATATTTTACATATTGCTTTTGTATCTGACATTTGATATTAGGCATTTAACATTTGATTATTTAGCATTTGACTTTTGCATTTAACATTCAATATTTAACATTTGGATTTTAGCATTAAAGATTTGCCATGTGACATTTGATATTTGACACCTGACATTTGATATTAGACATTTAACATTTGACATCTGTTATCTGATAATTGACATTTGACATTTGACCTTTAACCTTTGACATTTGACAATTGCTACTAGACATTTAACATTTGACATCTGACATTTGACATTTGATATTTATTTACTTATTTATTTATTTATTTACTTACTTACTTGTACAATGTTGGAGTTAATACAAAATATGATAAAAATACACATATGAAAACTAGATAAATAAATATATAAAACAAAATTTGTTTTTTGACATATGACACTTAACATTTTTATTATTATAATATATCAAGTGTCAAATCTCAAATATTTATTGTCAAAATACAATATTAAATCTCAAATTTCAAATGCCAAATACATTTTATCATTTATTTATGTTCAATCTCAAACCTCAAATGACAAATATAAAATATCAAAAGTCAAATGTTAAATATTAATTGGCAAATGTCAAATGCCAAAATTCAATGTTTAATGTCAATAGTAAAATATCAAATGCCAAAAAATACAATATCAAATATTAAATATCACATGCCAAATGTCAAATACCATTTACTATTTGTTTATGTCCAATGTCAAACCTCAAAATGTCAAATATTAAATACCCTTTACCATCTGTTTATATCTATTGTCAAATGTCAAATATCAAATGTTAAAAGTTTAATGTTAAATGTTAATTAATAAATGCCAAATACCATAAATATAATAATGTTTAATGTCAACTGTCAATTATAATATACCAAATGTCAAATCTTAAATATGAAATGCCAAATCACAAAAATGTCAAATGTCAAAATTAAATACTAATTTTCAAATGTCAAATACATTTTACCTGTCTATGTCCAATTTCAAACGTCAAATTTCAATTATAAAAAAAAACAAATGTCAAATGTTAAAAGTTTAATGTTAAATATTAATTGGCAAATTAATTAATTAAAATAAATAAATATTTAATATTAAACATCGAATGACAAATAACAAATACCATTTAACATATCAAATGACACATTTCAAATGTCAGTTATAAGTGCCAAGTGTCAAATGTCAAATATTAAATGTCAAATGTCAAGTTTCAAGTGTGATGTGTCAAATGACAAATACCAAAGATCAAATGTTAAATGTTAAATATCAAATGCCAAATATCAAATGTTTAATGTACGATAACCAATGTCATGCGTTAAATTTTCCATGTCCAAGGGCACACTTCAAATATTAATCGTCGTTGACAAGAACCAATGTCTATAACTTTGAAATGGTTACTACCACAATTGCTATTTGTCAACTATAAAATATTCAATGTTTACTATTAAACTTTTGATGTCAAATACTAAGTTTCAAATGTCCAATGTCAAACGTCAAATGTTAACTATTCATCTGCCTGATGAAACAATTGTAGCAGTATCTACAAAATAAAGCTAAACTCAAAACGATCTTGTTTTTCATTATAAGTTCATAATAGAGTTTGGCTAAGTAACAGCCTTATCAATCCGATATTCAAAACTTTACACTTTGGGCACATTGTTCTCGACTTTGCTATATTACCGCAAGCACAAAATTTCTTAATAGTTTCGCTTGATTTGAACTCTTTCCGAGCACTACGATTTCCACAACCGTCTTGAACGTCAGCCATGTTTATTATTTGTGAATAATTATTGGAAATAAATATTTAATTTTAAAATTTTTAGAATTTTTAAACTCATTAAATTCTAAACATTTTTTTAGAATTTTTAGCGTTTTAAATATCTTTAGAATAATTGGAATTTATAGACCTTGGAAAATCTTTTATTTGTATAATCTTCGGAATCCTGAATTTTTTGTTTTTTTTTTCTTTGGAATCCAGGTTTTTAAATTTTCTTAAATTTTGTTTATAATTTCATAGAATTTTTAGAATAATTAAAATATATTTAAAATATATACTCCTCAGACGTTTTTAACTATATTGAATGGTTAGAACTTTTTAAAATTTTAGAATTAATTTTATTATCTGGACCATTTAGAAAATTTAGAATCCTGACGGTCACTAGAATCTTTAAAATCTTTATATTCTTTAGAATATTTAGTACCTTAAGATTTTTTTTAGAATTGATAATTAAATAAATTAATAAAATAATATAAACAATTTAAATTACACTACACACTAGTAAATCAATCTAACAACAAAGCCCACCCACTAACTTTAATTTTTAATTTCATGAAGTTAGATTATAAAAATTACTAAATAAATATCAATAACATAAATCATAATTAGAAGTTAGTTAAACTCTTAGTGTTGTTTCACAATTTAATTCATCTTAACTTTTGCAATCAAACATAATTTCTGTAGAAACACGTGTGTACGTTTTATAGATTGGAGGGTGTGATAGTGGCCACCCACCCACCCTACATATAATTTTTAAACTTCAATCACTGTCAGTCGTTTGATTTTAAACCTATAGCCCTATTACGATTAAAGTTATTGGAAACTAAGAATATTTCAGCGATTAAGTTTTTAATAAATATGTAGGGTGGGTGGGTGGCCACTATCGCACCTTCCAACCTTTAGAATATACAAAAGTGTTTTAATGAATGCATTCTTTATTTAAGAAATAATTCAAATAATATTCATTGCACTACACAAGTTACTTACTTTCTAGAATCATTAAAATCTCTATAATCCTCAAACTTGTATAATATTTAAAATGTAATCATCTAAAAAATCATCAGAAATATTTGAAACCGTATGGTTTTTCAAAATCTTTAAACTCTTTAGAACGTTCAGAATTTTTAATATCTTTAGAATTCGTTAAATTTTTGGAATCTAAAGAATATTTAGATTTTATACAAAATAAAATTAATTTTTAAAATTTTCAGAAGATTTGTTATTTTGAATCTTTAGAATTTTTAGACTTTGTTATAAAATCTTTAAAGTCTTAAGAATCAAAAACTGTATAGTCTTTTCTTTCGAATCTTCGGAATTCATTACATTAAATAATCATAGTGTCTTTAAAATTATTAGAAATATTTTAATTCCATAGAGTCTATAGTATTTGTAGAATATTTCTTCACTTTTTAAAATGGTTGATTTTCATGACTCTTCTTTATGACTCTTTAAATTGAAATATTGGTTCTTTAGATCTTTACATTTTAAAAATATTTAGAACCTTTATTATATTTAGAATTGGTTATATGTTGAGAAATTTTGGAATTTTCAAATAATTATCCTCTTTGTAATTTTACTTGGCCAATAAAGATTTGAATTTGAATATTTATAATATTCAAAAAATTTAAAACTTTTGGAATCTTTATAACTTTACGATCACTAAAATCGTTAGAAACTTTATATTCTTTAAATTCTACAGAAATTATAAGATTCTTACATTAAAAATATAGAATTTTTAAAATATTTGATTTTCTATTAAATTGTTAGAATTTTCATACTCATTAAATTTAAACAATTTTTAGCTCAAAATGGGTGGAGTAAAACACTTGTTATGTTCCACTGCAAAAAAAAATATAATTTTCTGCTGAAAAAAATTAATGTTTTATGCCTTCAAAAAAAATAAAAAAATCTACTATTGAAATATTAAAATTATTTGCTGTCAAAAATTAATCTTTTTTTTGTGAAATTAAAATTTTCTATTGTCAAAAGTTAAAATATTCTGCTGTCAAAAATTAATATTTCTACAACAGCATTTCTTTTTGTTGTTAAAAATTGCAATTATCTGCGGTCAAAAATTAACGTTTTCTACTGCCAAACAATAGAATTTTCTGCTGCAAAAAAATGTTTCTCGTTTTCAGAAGGCGACACAATTTGTCATAAATTAATATTTTCTGCTAAGAAATTATAGGATTTTCTTCTTTCAAAACTTTACTTTATTTGCTGGCAAAAATTAGAATTTCTACTGTCCGAAATTAAACTTTTCTTCTCGCAGAAATTAAAGCATTCTATCAAAAAAATAAATATTCTGTTCACAGAAAGTAAGTCTTTGTGCTATTAAAAATTAAAACTTTGTGCTATGAATAAAATATATTCTCTACTGCTAAAAATAATAATCTGCTGTAAAAATGTAAAAATTGTCTTCTGTCAAAAATTAACACTCTCTAGCCAAACAATTTTTCTGCTGTCAAAAATTATAATTTTTTATCTGCTTTCCAAAAAAACAATTTCTAGTGAAAGAAGAAAACAAAAATTTAACTTAAATTTTCTGCCAGCAAAAAGTAGTTTGCTACTACTAGAAATTAAATTTGTATGCTGTCTTAAATGTATCTTAGAAATATGAATTTCTGTGCAACAGAAAATTTTCATTTCGACAGCAGAAAATTTTAATATAATACAAAACATTATCTGCCAAAAAATTTCTGCAGTTAAAAGATAAAAAATACGTTATTTTCTTCTGTCAAAAATGTTTCCATTGGTGTGGTGTAAACATTTTCATTTGCTTTTACTTTTTGCTATAAATAAATTTCTAGTGTCAAAACTATTTTCTCTCCTGTGAGAAATTCAAATTTTAACCGATAGAATTTTCAGCTGACTAAATTTAAAGAATTTGTTGACAAAAACGAGAATTTTCCGCTGACTAAAAAATTAAAATCTTTTGTACAATAGTGCTTATAACATCTTAACAACATCCGCATAATTTTTGTTTTTGTTTTTGGGAATAAACAATAACAGTGCTAAATGTATCAAAACATATTAAGGGTAGTTGGGTGGCCTCCATCTCACCCTTGTCTGTATAATGGAGATTTTATTTCAATTCAATTCAATAATTAATTCTTTTCCAGGTTTTTAGAATTTTTAATAAATTTATTTTCTAATCTTTTAGAATTTTTTTATTAAATTTTCAACCAGACTTTTGATCAGAGATTAGATTTATTGGAAAGTTTTAGAGAGTTATTTTTAGTTATTAATTTTTTTTAATTTTCAATCTCAAAATTGTCATAATTTTTAAGTAACTTTTTAAAAATGTACAGGCTGAAATAATTGTTTTTTTTGAGGTTCTTAAACTTTCTAGAAGTTTAATTTAAGAGATTTTAAACCAACTAAGAAAACTCTATAACTAGAAATTTATAATAAAAATTTTAGAATTCTAGAAGAAAATTAAAAGGAATTTGGAAGAAGATAAAGAAATTTTTAGAATATTAAAAAAAATTGCTAAAGAAACTTTTAGAGACATCTGAATGAAAAAATGTTTTAAAATTCTAAAGTTTTGAAAAAAACTTGATGAAAAGTTTTAGAAAAAAAATACTTTGCTGGAAATTAAAATTTTGGAACCCTCCAAATAATTCGGTTAATAAAACTCCTAGAAATTTGCCAAAAAAACAAAAATGCATCAGGAGAATTCTAGAATCTTTGATAAAAATTTGTTGTTGATTACAAAATTCTAAAATTTTTAAAAAAGCACTTGATGAAAACTAGGATCTTTAAAAAAAATTCCAGGAATCTGCAAATAAGTTGCTGGAAATTTTTTGGAAAATAAACTCTTAGAAATTTCTACAAATTGTCCTCCAGATTTTTATTATTTTGCTTTTGTATAATTTTTTCTTCATATTTAAATCCAAATTTTCAGTATTTTCCACCAATTAATTCTATCTTCAGTTTGCTTTAATTTTCTTCGAGAGTTATAAAATTGTTCAATTATTGCTTGCTGGAAAATTCTAAGCATTTAGAAAAAATCTACACTCGAAAAAACAAAAAACCTGAAAAAATTGCTAAAAATATTAAACATTTGAAAGTAAATATAGGTAGAAGATTTTAGATCTTTCCATAAAGAAAAAGTTTGCAATTTGGAGAATAAAAATTTAAAACCCACGAAGAAAATTCTAGAATGCAATGAAACAATTTTTAACTGAAAGAAATTGTTTAAATAATTAACTTTAGCAAAACTTCAAACGTGCTATTGTCGATTATTTTTACATTTTTAAGTAGCTGAAATATGACATTGAACATTTGCCAAAATACAATTGAACTATTTCTAAACCAGTTGATAAAAACTTCTAGAATCGTAAGAAAAAAATTTCAGGAATCTGAATGTAAGTTGCTGGAAAATTTTAGAACTTTTATTTTATTTATATACGAATGGCCATTAAATACAAATATAGAAATAGTTAATAATAATAGTCTTTATTTCTCTCTTAAATTACAATAAAGTACAATAAGAAAGAAAGTCCGTCACAATAAAGAAAAAATACAAGGAAAATAAAATCATATGTATACATTACTAATCAAAATATTAAAATAAATGTTAATAAGGTAAAACTCGAAAAATACAACACTCTCCAAAAATTTTGGATAAAAAACTCCTGGAAATTTTCAAAAAAAAAAAACAAAGAGCATAAGAAAAATTCTAGTGGTGTTAATGATAATTTGTTTTTGCTTGAAAATTCCAAAATTTTGAAACAAAATCTTGATGACAACGTCTGGGATCTTTAAAAAAAATTGAGGAATCAAAAATTAAGTTGCTGGAAAATTTTAGAACTCTCCAAAAAAATGTGTATTAAACTTCTGGAAAATTAAAAAAAAAAAAATTAAAAGCAGAAGAAAAATTTGATGAAAATTTGTCATTGCTTAAAAGTTTTAAAATTTTGAAACAAACTTGATGAAAACATTCTAGGATCTTCAAAAGATATTGTAGGAATTTGAAAATAAGTTGCCGGAAAATTTTAGAACTCTCAAAAAATTAGGGTAATAAACTCCTGGAAATTTTCTAGAAAACCTAAAAGGCACAAGGGTAATTCTAATAGTCTTGGTAAAAATTTGGAAGAGAATTATAATGAAGAAAATTATTTGAAACGGAAAGAAGAATTCAATGGTATATTATTGTGAAGGAAAATTATGAACAACTTTAGAACCTTCAAATCGATACTCGCGAATTTAAAGAAAATCCTCAATTATAAAAAAAATTGTTATTTGTACTTTTAAAAAAACTAGAAGAAATTTTAAGGAAAATCGATTAAAAAATTTAGAAATCTCTAAGAAAATAATAAAAATCTGTAAAAGTGACAAAGCCGAAATGAAAGATTCCAGAAATTATAAAGAAAAATTGATAAAAGATTCAAGAATTCTCACAGAAAATTAAAGGAATTTGAAAGAAGAATTGCTAGAATATAGTAAAAAATTGAAAAAAATAAATAAATTATTGTATAATATCATTGTCTTATTTTTAACTAAATGTAAATTATTTTCTTTTTTCTGTAAATAAAGATGTATAATATTATTATTAAAATAATCTACATCTTATAGTTCCTCAGATTTATAGTCCCGCTTGATCTCCTTATCACATAATATTGATATTATTATTATTCACAATTGATTATCCTCACTTAATTCACTATACACAAGATAGAGTTTATTTATATTACCATAAGTATATTTTATTAAACCTTAAGTGAAGAGAATTTAAATTTAAAACAACGTTACTTAAAATTCATTTTGTTAGCAATTTACCGTTTACAAGGAAATATTAAAGAAGAACAACATAAGACATTATGTTATTAAAAGATATACTGGCTGCTGTACCGCGAATAATAATTTCGTTGCGGATATTCCGGCGAAAAGTCTATTATGAGGAAAGTGGGGAACGCGCGCTGTCGCTGGTTATTATGAAAAATATTTTACGCCCACGTACATGACTTTATTATAGCGAGCAAAATGAATATTTACACGCCCCCGCTGGAGTTTGAATATATATATATATGTGAAAAAAAACTGTATACCAAAACCCACCTTAACCGAACGCACACAAAACATAATAAAATATTGCATAATATGGAAAAGTGAAGTGTACACGAGGATAAATTTAAAATAAAATTTATATGTATATATTGCATTAAAAAAATGCCTACTCGTGCTGCATTCATTGCAAATTTAATTAACAAATATGCATCTAAATACATATGCCACCACATGAATTATTATTTTACGTAATAAATATTTTTCTCTATGATATATGATGTTATAATGTAGAAATTTTAATTAAAACTTTTGCGTATGTTTTACTAATTGAAAGGTGGGATAGTGGCCACCCACCCACCCTACATATATATATATATATATATATATATATATATATATATATATATATATATATATATATTCTTCGTTAGGATCTTATGTTATAATTTTTGTTTTTATTTTGGTCTTGTTTTTTCCTTCTCTCGTATTTCTATTTTCAACATTCGTTCTGATTTTGCTTTCCAATTGTATATTTGGTGCTTCAATGATTTGTGAATTATGCATCCGAGTCCTGCTGCTAATCGTTTTCTTTCTACCACCCCGCTAAAGATCATTATGTGCCCGTTGTCAAATTAAATCAGTCTATTGCCTTTTTTCTTTAAATTCTCCCTCGAGTTCCTTTTATTTTCCATTTATTGCTCTGACATTCCATGTTCCTATCTTCCACGATTTATTGCTGCTATCCTCTGAGTTACTATTATTTACCTTATCTTGTTTATTTTCTTTTCTGTTAGCCTTGTTCATTTGATTTTCATCATTTTCTTATTAATATGTTTTATTAATAGCATTTTTCTAGGTGTTTTTGTTGATTGGGTACCAGCCCCTTCTCTTTTTTATTCCATTTAAATTCTTGTCAGTTTATTGTCAATTTCTGATATCCTATTCTGGTACTGTGTTCCTTATTTAATTCTTTTCTTGAAATTCTTCTTATTTCATTTTGTATTTCTCTTTCATTTCTAGTTAGGTCTTTGTCTATATAAATATTTTCTTGCCCTTGAGTTTATTTTTGGACTTCACTACTCCAATAAGTATAAAAACATTGATAATAGTCACTTTGTGTCCGTAATATATATCTGTGAATTTAAATAAAATTCATTACTTTATGTTTCTTCTCCAATGATTCTATCTCTGCAATTATCATTTCTGTTGCTATCCCTTAATTAATTTCATTGCATTCAGTATATTAATTTCTACGTTCATTTCTTTCAGTTAATTTAGTAAATTTACTAAATGCGTACTCTTGACCTACGACAATAAACTATGCGTTAACCAAGCGCTTGTTTTCCCGCCTAAAACTCCAGCGTACTCTTGACCTGCCCCAACGTATAATTTGTTCAGGCGGGTCAGGAGTACGAGAGAGGTCATTGCATTGTTTGTTGAGGTAGGTCAAGAGTACGATAGAATAAGTATATAAGGCCGTATTAGGTTATTATTTTGTTTATTTTACATTAAATTAGCGACTATTGCACTAGATAAAATAACAACAACAAAAATAGTTAAAATTGACAATGACAAAACAATTGAATAAAAAACAATTGAACTATTACTGATAAAGGTTTAAATTAAACTACACTTTGTTTAAATAGAGAAAAATTGTAAAACAAACCAAATGTAATTTAATTTAAACCATCATGAGTAATAGTGAAGTGAAAAAAAAATTGAAATTGATGTTATGATTTTGAATCCAGTAATTAGTAACGTTGAACGCAAGGAATTGAAAATTATCGAGAATAGTTTTCAAAATGTATGGACATATTAGAAAAAGTTGAAAATTTCTAAAAAAACATTATCATCAATAATAAAAAATAATTCAATGCTACTCAGAAGGATAATAAAATTTGTTAAAAGATAACAATTTATAATCAAATCAGTTGAGAATGTTATTACACAAACCGTTGAAATTGACAAAAGTATTAAAACGATTGAATTTCCTTTCAAAGAAAACTAATATTTTTCAAATGTTGCAAAATAATTATTGAACATTTAAATAATGGCGAAATTACAAATGAAATAAATTGATTAAAATAGTTTTAAGTAATATTGAGTTTTATTTGAGAAAACAATTGGAATTATTAAGATTTTTATTTATCCACAATCAATAAAATCATTTGAATATTGACGAAAAACTTAAAAACGATATTAAACAATTGAAAATTCTAAAAAAAAATACCGACAAATGTACCAAACGCCTGACAAAAGAACGTTTGAAGTTTTTATACAATTGTTTAATGCCACTGTTAAAATAGTAAAATTTCATGTTTATTTATTTTTATTACCTTAGGTAATTAATATGAATGTAATGCCTGAAAAGAAAAACCCTAAAAAGAGAGAACAACGTCTTTATTTACAGAAAAAAATTGGTCAAGAAATTTGATTATTGCAATCAATGAATTAAGTCCTCAATGGGATTATCTTTAATTGGACAAGGAACTACAAGAAATAGTATAAATTGTGAAACAAATGTAATTTTAAGTATTACTTTGATAATAACCAGCTAAATTGTGTCGAAACTATAGTAACTAAAATAATGAAATGTGTGATATAAACAAAATTTATTTGATTTTATTTAAAGTTATAAAATATGTATCACAAAGTAAAAGCATCTACAATCAAGGATTCCACTAAAAATAATTGACAGTCGATATAAGCAACAACAATTAAATATTATTAAAAATACCTGAAAACAATTAAATACCACTGCAGAAATTATTAAAAATTAAAAAGGAAACAACTGGTGAAATCTCTTATTGGCAAAAACGAATGAAAACAATTGAAAATTATCGAAACAATTTTATTTTACACTAAATTGAATTTTATTTAAAAAAATGTCTGAATAGACAAAAACAATTTAAAATTATTCTTAAAGCAATCGAAATTGATAAAAGCATAAACAAATTATTTTAAAAATAGTTGAATTAAATGTCACTTCAGTTTTTAATTAAAATTATTTAAAAAAATCAATTTAAAATTGCTAAGAAAATTTAATAAAAGTAAACAATTAACGATTATATTAAAAACGAACAATTAAAATTAAACATCAAAGTGAACCATAAGATAGATAGAGATTAAATATCTCTACAGAAAAACGATTAAAATTTGCCAAAAAAAATAACGTTAACGAAATTGAGTGACACATAATAAAAATTCATATTTATACAAGTTTGCAAAAAAACAATTGATAACCAATGAAATCAGTTGAATATTGATGAAATAATTAAAAAATGAAAAGAATTAAAAGCTATTAAAAAAACTGTTGGAACAGGCAAAAGTACCAAAACACAATAAAAAAACCATTGAATATTACAATATTGCTATTATTATAAATAACTGCAATTGTTTTACTTTCATCTTTTTCATGGCTACCCATTTTTTATTTATAATAAAATTTAAAATGACTATAACTCACTTATTTTTAGAAATAACTATGTCGTATGCCATATTGGATTAAAGAGAAAAAAATTACCTTTTGAATGAGGCCATAGCCAACTATGGTTTCCATTTAAAAAAACGTAAGTTTGTGTCATATCTCGGAAAATAATGGCGATAAAAATTGTCTGATTACTTTTTAATAATCTGCATAAAATTATCTAAAACTTTGTCCTTTACAGTTTTTTTCTATCTATTATAATAACCGAGATATATTGATTTGAAAAAATTGACACTTTTTACTTTTTTCAAAATATCTAGTTGCCCTTGACTTTTTTGAAAACTTTGAAAGTGGAATATTATTCGTCCCGTAAATCTACACTTGTTTCCCCATTTAACCGTTTCTCTATCTCTTATAGTTTCCGAGATCCCCATAGAGAACATCGAAAAAAACTCACCCTGTATATATATATATATATATATATATATATATATATATATATATATATATTATAATACTATGTAACAAAAAATAAATAAAGACGTTTGTCTCTCTCTCTTCCTAAAAATATTTATCAAACGGCTGAAAGACCGCGTAGCCGTTAGACACAAAAACGATTGTCACAAATTATTGTCATATTGTTAGTTACATGTAAATTATTTTCTATTTTTTCTGTAAATAAAGATGTTTATTATTATTATTTATCAAAAAAGTTTTATCGAAAAAAGAAAATTAATTTAAATATATGTAAATGTCACAAGACAATTAAAAACTCCAATTTATGTTGATCAGAAAATAACTGAATTTTGTTAAAAAAATAAATAAAATTTAATACAAAACAATTGAAACTTTCCTGGTAAATTTCAATTGTTCGGTAAGAAATTGTATTTTTGTTTATAAAATTTGGTTATACTATGCTAAATTCAAAAATTACTCGAAAACAATAATGTTTAAAAAATATAAAATCAGAAAGTAATTATCTATCTATTAAATACAGTTTCTGACTGAAACAATTGAATTTTATTATAAAAATCGGAATACATTTATTAAAAAATAATTTAAATTTATCAGAAAATAAAACTGATACTTGTTAAAAATTATTTTTAAAAATCCAATCGAATTTTAATAAAAAAAGCAAATGAAATTTATTAGAAAATTCATCAGCGAATCATTTAGAAACTTCTTATTCTTGAAAACAATCAAAATATGAGGAAAATAAAATCAAATTTATCAATTTTTTTTAATTACGAAAAGCAAATTTTGTTAATTCTATTTTCGTGTGTGGTTAAGTTGTAAGGATTATTTTATAGTATGTTAAAAATAAATTCATTTTAAATATATTCACCGATTCTGAACGAAATTTAACGTTTATAATATTTTTGTATATCTGTATGTATTTTTTTGGATAAGAAGCTAAAGTATAATAAATAAATATTTTTTATGTTTAAGTCACAAAAGTTTGTAATGTCGTCATCTTGTTTTCCGTTGGGCTGTAACAATTATTTTATGGTGTATCAAAAATATATTTATTTAAAACATCCCCACAGATTCTGAACTAAATTTTACATTTAGAACATTTTATGGAGTTCTTTAAATAACATAATAATAATTTAATTCCAACTGAAGTTTGTGGCACCGCCATGTTGTTTCTCATTGAGTTGTGACAGCATATGAAAAACATGTTAATTTTAAATATATCAAATAATTTTATGCCAAATTCAGCGTTTAATTTTTAGAATTATTCAAATTATTAAAATGCAATTTTTTTCAATTCTAATTAAAGTTAATAATGTCGCCATTTTGTTTCCGGATAAGTTGTAACAATTATTTCATAGTATGATAAAAATAAAATCAGTAATTCTGAACTAAATTCTACGTTAAAACGGTTTCTAGAATTTTTCAAATTGCGAAATTCAATTTTTTTTATTGCAATTCAAATTTGTAGTGTACTTCCTTCCCTGTTGAGTCAGAACAATTATTTTATATTATGTCGAAAATTTATTGATTTTAAATATGTCCACGGATTCTAAACAAAATTCTATTGTTAAAACTTTTTTTTTGAATTCTTAACGAAATGCATTTTTGTTAATTCTATTTTAAGCTTGTATTCCATCTTGTTTCTAGTTGAGTTATAATAGTTATTTTATTATATGTCGAAAATGCATTAATTGTAAATAAATCCACTGATTCTAAACTAAATTTTATGAAATAATAAATTGAATTTTAAAAAAATATTAAATGCAATTAAAATTTATCAGGATATATTTCATCAGAGATTAAGTGAGAAATTAATCAACCATATATTTGAGTATCAGAATAGTAATTATTATTAGAAGTTTAATATTAAAAAAAAAAAAAATCTTCTAAAAGAGTGAAGAAAAGATTATTTTAAAGTTCTAATAACCAGAAACAGGATGGTGGTGACCGTTACTATGTGGTATTTCATTTTCAAATGTAGGATGAAATAAAACACGATATATACCGTGGTAAAAAACATAGAAAATCGTGTTTTATTTCATCCTACATTCTAATAACCATATATTTATCAGGAAATAATACCAAAATTTGTATCCCTGAAAACTAACTAATTAGTAAAATTCAATTGTTTGTAGATACTTGTTATACATTTCAATTGTTTTTTAGACTAAAAATGCTATATATAACAATCAATCAAGTCAATGATATGGATTTTATTAAAAATAGCAAATGAAATTTGTTACAATTTAAACTATACTATAAACAAAATAAAATGTATGTTAGCAATTTCTTCAAATCTAATTCTAATTTATAGCGCTTCCGCCTTTTTTTCGCAAAATTATAATTATTTTATGGCATGTCAATTGATTTTAAATATATTTACCGAATCTGAATTCGTAGAATTGAATTTAGATTATTTTATAGAAATTTTAAAATTATAAAATTCAAATTTCTTCAATTGTAAATGCCGTTTATAATGTCACCATCTTGGTTTTAGTTGGATTGTAATAATCATTTTAAAGTTTATCAAAAATACACTAATTTTATATATTTGCACCGATTTTGAATTAAATTTAACGTTTAGAATATTTAAAAAAAATTCTTCAATTCCAAATCAAGTTTATAGTACCACCATATTGTTATAACAATTATTTTATAGTATATCAAAAATACATTCATTCTAAATAACTAGAACTAAATTCTGCATTTATCATAATTTTCAGAATTTTTTAAATTATGAAATACAAAATTTTTTAATTCTAAATCAAACTTATCTTCTCTCGGATTGTGTTGTAGCAGTTATTTTATAGTGTATCAAGAATATAATAATTATTAACATATCCATTGATTCTAGACTAAATTCTACGCATAGAATTTTTAGTAATTTACACAATTTCTCCTATTCTAATTTAAGTTAAGAGTGTCACTATTTTGTCTATAATTAACTTGTAACAATTATTTTATGGTTCGTCGAAACGACATTCATTCTAAATTTAGACTCAGATTTAAATTTTTTTTAGAATTTTGTAAATTACGAAATCCAAATTTCTTTAATTCTAATTGAAATTTATAATGTTGTTATTATGTTTTCGATTGAGTTGTAACAATTATTTTATAAAATTTCAAAAAAACAAAGGATTTTGAATAAAAATCTGCATTTAGAATTTTAAAACTGACGAAATACAGTTTGTATTGCCACTATTTTGTTTCTAACTGAGATATAACGATTATTTTATAGTATGTTACAATTTTCAATAATTCTAAATGGATCCAAAGATTCTGAATTAATTTCTACTTTTAGAACATTTTTTTAGAATTTTTTAAACTATGAAATCCCAACTTTTCGAATTCTAATTCTAATTTTTAGTTTATTTTTAGTTATGTTGTAATAATTATCAATAAAAGTTTCGCGTATGTTATACTGATTGGAGGGTGGGATAGAGGCCACCCACCCACCCTACAATTTCATATTTACATTAATCACTGACACACAGTTTCCTGAAAGCATCGTCAGTATTATTTTTATTGTGTCTCAAAAATTTAAAAGCAGAGTCCTAATTTATGTATAAATGCATATGTAGGGTGGGTGGGTGGCCACTATCTCACCCTCCAATCAATAAAACATCAACACTAATTTTATTGAGTATATTTTTAATACACGCCAATTTATACAATTATTTATCGTATAAATAATAAAATATATTAAAATCTTTCAGTTCTAGAAATAACACAATTTGGTTTGTTTCACTGTTTAAACAGTGAAACAAACCAAGCATAAATTGTGTTATTTCTATTACAAAATGTGTCACCACGTGCTACATGAGAAACTAATTCATCCTTCAGTTCGTTGAAAAAAATTAAATAATAATTTAAAAATACGACTACATTTTGTGAATCTACAATACTGAGTCTTGAAACAACTACGCCTCTAGAAGTAATTTGTTTTGTAGTATTAGTAAGACTACTATATACTATTGTCAAAAACGTATACAGGGTCTATTATGAAAGTAATGCGCATGATTTTATTGTAAAGCGATTATCCATCGTTGTGGGGTAAAACGAGTTGGGAAATGTAGTGAAGGTCTGCTCTTCCAATGCAGCTGGTCGCCAATTTGCTCCGAGCAATTTGATTGTAAAGACGTACATTCGCATAAAGTATGTTTTTCGGCTTTGTTACGCGGTGCGATGGAGCGTTCGCTTCAACATCGATACGCAATCAAGTTTTGTGTGCGTCTTTCAAAGAATGCAACCGAAACATTCCAGATGCTTGAAGAGGTCTTCAGAATAACTGCTTTTCAAGGTCGCAGTCCAAGAAATGGCACAAGGCGACGTAAAACTCCGTTCTATTCGATCAACAACTACCAGAACTGACGAAAACGATTTTGCGTTCCGACCCTCGAACAAATCTTTGTCAACTTAAATATAACCACATTTGCTGTAGATAAGAAAGTAAAGATCTACAAATGCGCAAGTTCTGCACGATGCTTTAGCCGAAAGTGTTGATAGAAGATCTGAAAGAACTTCAAATTTCGCGCTGTCAAAAATTGTTGGTTTTTATTCAAATGAACTGAACTTTCTTATCTCTGATGTAACTGGAGATAAATCTTGGATGTTTTAGTACGACCCAAGAAAACGTAAATAAGCAAATCTCGAAACAAAACGATGCTCATTGTCTCTTTTGGAGTGCGACGAATCGTTTATTTTGAGTTTGTACCGCAAGGATAAATTATCAATTGCCTTTTACCTGTAAGTGCTCAAAAAATTGAAACGTATACTTGATGGCTAACATCGAAAACAGGGTCGAGCTCCACCATGATAATGCCCCAGACACAAGGCCTTCATAGTTTATAATTTTTGGCCCGGAGCAACCACGGTGGTCTCCAATTTCCTTAGAGATCCAACTGGGCTCCAAGCGACATTTTTCCCTAAAGAGAGAGCTGAAAAGAAAACATTGCGAGTCCGTGGAAAACATCCAAAAGCATGTTACAACATTCCTGTCTAAAAGTTTTAGGATGCTTAGCACATTGATACTGGAGGAGAGTATTTACAAGAATTTTGGGCATGTGTCGTTACAATAAATAGATTTTATCCAGAAAACGCACATTACTTTTATAATGGACCCTGTAAGTTTCAGGTAAGTAGTAGAATTTGTGACTACAAGGTCTTTCCACTGAGATTTTTTGTAACTTGTAAGGTAATTTAAGTCAAAAAATGCAAATTTTATCAACAGTAATTTATCTTTACAGAATCATGATTTAATTTTGAATTAAAAATTTATAATACGTATATATTTAATGGTTTATTCTTAGTCCAGATTTAATACGATTAACTGATCACGTCTACTACAACTATTAAATCCGGATTTCTTATATGAGTAGATTTTATTGGTGACACAGTTGGAATCCGAAATTTGGCACGATGGGGTGATAAAATCCTTTTATATATATATAGAAAAAAACAGACGCATTTCGAAATTCCCGTCTGATCTTTCACCACCACCACTCTCAATACACATTCGGCCACTTTTACCGCCGAATAACTCACATGTGCGTAATTCCCAAAAGGGAAAACCTCTCCCGGAGATTTTCCACTCCAAGCTGGGATAAACTCCCACGATGAGAATTTTCCGATAGGAAATCGCAAGCGGCGTAATTATCGAATATATTTCGCCTTATTAAATTAACGTAATTAACCGAAAAAGACAAAGCTGTGTAATTAATTGATTAAATCATTCGACAAAGGACATTTTGGGGGGGGTTTAAAAAAGAGACGGTTTCGGTTCGAATTATTAAATTACAAAAGTTTTATCTCGTAATAAATTTCGTTGCGTGCGACGCAGAAATTTTTAATTTACAAAAAGGGAAGGGACGAAATTCATTATCTTTTTTTTCTGCGGGGATAAAAATTAAAATAAGAAAAAGGGGAAGAAAATGGGATCACTCAAATCCTCGCAATTTCTGTTTGGAAATTAACACTTTCGTAATTAATTGCGTTATGTAAACCGTGGTGCTGAAAGAGGTGTGAAAGAAGGGAATTAAATAAATTACTGTAAAAAATGTTTATCCTTTTTTAATCGTTAATTAATCTATTACCAGAAACTGTACTAAATGATGAATCCAATTTTATTTCGGTTTTGTTTTACCCTTTGAATTCTTAAGATTTTTACTATATTAAATTATTTATAAGAACCATTTCTTTGTAATACATCTTATAATTAAAAACTTTAAAATGCAGTTTCTGTATGGTTCCTAAAGTCCCTTATGTTGTTATAGAAAATTAGCCAATTATTGCAAATACGAATTGTTACGTAAATTTGAAAATCAATTTTATAAAGACCAGTCAAATATTTTTTTGTTTGGCTTCAAAAATTTGAATTTTTTTATAAGGGTAAAAATTAAAATTAAACGAAAAGGCTGGAGTTTTTGTCTTCTTCTTTTTACATTTTACCTGTCTGGAGGTATTTATGGGTAAATAGATGAAGATTAAATTAAGTAATATTACAATTCATAAGTTTTTTTAATCAAATTTCATTTTGTATGTGCACATGACACTTTGAAGTAAAGAGATATTATTATTATTGTTATTATTATTATTAATAGCATTTAATGTTGATATTATAGATTAGCACTTAGTAACGGTCGCAACAATCATCAATATGAAGTATATAAACGTGTAAAAACTGTATAAGACAATAATTTAATATTATAAGTTGTCACTTTTATAAATATATCATTTTTTTGTTTCGTGCCTTGAATATATCATCGTATTTCGTATATGAAATGGGGTGGAAAACTTTAGAATAGTTTGAATGGAGTGGTAAGCACTTGCGTTTGTGTTTATGCCTGTGTGTGTGTGTGTGTGCGTTCCCCCTTATTCCGTATCAATATAGAGGGAATTTGGCGGGACCACCTCCGGCCAGGTCCCGGGGCGGCGTTTATTGAGCAATTTGGAGTTACTTAGGCCCTTTCCCTTCTCTTTCTCGCACCCCACTTTTGCGGACGATTTATATTTGTTATTCGCTCTGCTCCGAGAGTTAGAATTACGGAACGGCGGCAAATTTTCCAAGTTGGAAAAAAAAATGCGCCACCTTACCATCCCCCCCAACAAATCCACGTCCTCTTTCCATTTTTTTTTTCTGGTGGGTGTGTGTCCCGACCTTTTTTTGTATTCCGAGTGCCTAATGGATTTATCTGTACTGCGTGATGGGAATTATTCGTTGGATTTGAATAAATATTGAGGAATAAATGAGGAAGAAGGAGTATTAACTTTGATTTTTACACGAAACAAAAATATGTAAATAATTGAAGGCTTTAGGATGGAAAAGCTGTTTGTGGTTTATATCTTTATAGTTCGTCATGATATGTTTTCAGTTTTTATAAGATGTTACTATTTTTTGTTTTGGCTTAGTGAAATGTTGCCTTGAAACCTTTTAAAAAATCGAAGCAAAGTTGTTGGAATATTTCATAAACTTGAAATGAATTCTTATAATTTAAAAGAAGAATTCTTGGAAAAGCCTAAAAGGAAGAAACATTTTTAAAATGTAAAAAAAATGCTGCTGAAAGAAATGAAGAATACTTCTTAAAAATAGAAAAAATAATTTCTGGAACTTTAAAAACGTCTAAGAATAGTAATTCTAACACACTGAAAAATTTTAGAATTATTGGAAAAATTCTAGCGATTTATATTTTTCAAAAATGTTTTCTTACGTTGTTTTCTTTTTTTTGAAATTAGCATCAATTTTTCTATTAGGTTTCTAAGATGCTCAAGTAATTTTATTATATTTTTTGAGGATATTAATAATTGTTTAGACCCAAATTCAACATTTTTTTTAATAATCTTTATTTTTTCACATTCTTAGAATATTTTTTAATAATTCTGAAATTTGCTCTGTTAGTTTTTGCCAACTTTGCACTTTTTCTTCATTAAATTGTTAAGAAATATGGAAAAACTTCTAATAAAAAAATCTCTTAGATTTTTCAATTTCTTACCAAAAGTTTGCAACAAGTTTCTAGATTTCTGTTGGTTTATTTCTTGAGTTACATGAAAAGCAAGTGAAAAGTAAAATCTAAGTCATATTATTGATTAATAATGTATTTGATTTTTAAATTTTGATTTAACTCACTACAATTATTTCGCCACAATGTGAAGAATATTTATTTTCAACTAAGTGCCTCGTCAATCATTGTATTATTAATTTATTGGTTATTCTCAAAGAATTTATTTTTTTGATTTTTTAGTATTTTACTTTAAGGACCCTGAAAATGTATTTTATTTTTTTGATTTTTTAGTATTATTTTAAAGATTCTGAAAATGTATCTGTTATTTCTTAAAAAAAAAAATACGTTTTCTTAATATCGCCCCTTCCTAATTTTCCATTAATTTCTCTCATTCATTTTTAAAAATTTCATCTTCCTAGATTACTAATTTGTTTAAAGTTTTCTAATATTTCAACGATTTCTCTCCAAATGTTTATATTTTTATTAGGAATTCGTTATTTTTGATAATTAATGATATCTTCTCCAGTTTTCAGAAATTTTTTCCGTTCCTTATTCCTTCCTAGTGATTTTGCTTTGAATGCAATTTTCAAAATTTGAAAGAGAAAATTCTGAGAAATATATAAAACTTTGTTAATCTGACGAGAACATTTAAAAAAATGAAGAAAATGGAGAGAAAGTTATTTGAAAAGTCTAGAAATCTGGAAGACAAACAATAATAAAATTTTAATAAAATAACTTAAGATTCTTTGAAACGTTACAAAAGATCGAAGAGAAGTTTTTGGAATAGTACAGATTTTTTAAAGAAAATTATAATGATTTTAAAAAAATATTTCTGAAAATTTTTCGAGAACATCTCGAAAATTTAGAAAAGAAATTCAATTTTATATTCAAAAAAAGAATTTACCGAAGAGCTTTGATAAATAAATAAGATTAGAAATGGTAAAAACTTCTTTAAAAAAGTAGAAGAGTAATTCCTAAAAAAATTCTAAACCTAACATGATTCAGGAAGAAAATTGTATTTTAATTATTACTTTAACTTTTAATGGTAATTTTATTCTGTAATTGGTGTTTCGGATGTTGGGTAAACATCAATAAATAAATAAATAAACTCTGGAAACTTTTAAAATATTTAAAAAATTCACTAAAATTTTCAGATAACTTTGTTACATTTTTTCAAAATTTTCTAGGAATTTTTTTTGATAGCCAATAATTTTCTTTACTATTCTGAAAATGTCTTTGTTATATTGATCCTGTTCTAATTTTATTTTCATTTTTAAAATATTCAGGATTTTTTTTGCTTCCAGATTTGTTTTTAAGGAATCTATTATTTTTCAATGTTTTAACGTCCAGTTTAGGAATTCTCAAAAATCATAAAAAAATTACGTAAAAATTATAGAAATCTGAAAATTTTGTTAAATTAACGTAAAAGTAGTTTGTTGAAATTTCTCGAAAAATTATAAAACTTTTAAAATTTAGGAAAAAAATTGGATAATTCTTAAAAATCAGTAAAGTTTTCCACTTATCGATGAGAAGTTTTTATGATTTTAATTTTTTTCATTTCCATTTTTGTCAAATCCTGAAATTTTCTTTAGAGATTTCTTTATTAATTTTTCTCTTTTTCTCATGTTGCCTATTTCTAATTTTTCATTAAGTTTTCTTTCTGATTTCTACAATTTCCTATATTCAATATTTTTCTAATTTACTGGAATATTTCAAAGATTTCCCTTCTATCAATCTCTCTTCCAGATTTTTAGTTCTTTTCAAGGAATCTGTTATTTTTTTAGAAATACTATATATTGGCGTGTTTTCAGGAGTTATTACCATTTGTTGCTTTATTAATTTTTTTTTCAAGAAATATTTTATATTTCGAAAGATAAAATTCTCAAAAATATATAAAACTTTAGAAAAAGTTATAAAAAAATAGAAGAAAAGTTATATAAAAAACTTTAAGATCGACAAAATTAGGCAAGTATTTCTTGAAATTTCTTAAAAAATAGGAGCGAGAGTGCAGCGACCTTAGTTGGGGTAGTAGTAACCCAACTAAGGAGCCAAGTTGTTAAATTAATTAATATTAATAGAAAGTTCTCAAATACACAAAGATAAATCTTCGATGATTTAATTTTCATATTTCAGACAAGAAGTTACTGAAAGAAATCGATTTTCGGTACAACCTAAAACTCCTAGAAAGAAAATTTACTAGAATATATTAAAACTCAAAATAATTTTACAGAAGTATTTATTTAACCCTGGAAATTTCTATAAGAATTCTTAAAATGTTTCTGTTGTTTTCAACTTTTCTTATATAACCTTTCCCTAATTTTCCATGAATTTTTCTTTCTGATTTTTAGTACATTTATTCTAGATTTCTATTTTTGTACATTTTGGAGGCGTTCACTTCGTTGTTCATTTTCAATGAATAACAGAAAAACGTTTAACCATTTTATACTACTTTTTATTTTTACGCTTCGTGACTAGTTTTAATTACACAGTAATCATTATCAAACTTAGTCACTTAGTTTTTTTCTGTTATTCTATTTTTTTTTTCGAATATTTAAACGATTTTTTATTCCATCAATTTCTGTTACAGATTTCTAAAATTTTGTGTTTCTAGGAGTACCTTTAAATAGTTTAAATGTTACCAGTTCTTGCTTTATATTAGTGAAAATTCTTGAAATTTGGAAAAAAAAATCTCTTAGAAAAGCTCAGCTGAAAAAATTCTTAAATTTCTTTTTAATGAAAAATGTCACATTAGTACCAAATGATAGATTAAGTAAGAATCAATTTCTTAAACGACCGAATGCAATTTTCATCATTCGCTTCGATTTTGACGGATCGACATGTTGGTCAAATGCAAACGGTGGTAATAGTTTGAAGATTATTTTATAGATAGGTTAATTATGGACGATATTTTTAAATTTTTTAACTTATCCAAGTGGAGATTAATGTTTAAACAAATTTAAAATCTTTGATTGTAACTTGTATTCTATACTTCGATTTTTACGGGTTGTCATTTTGTTAATACATAATAGACGGCAATTTTTTTAACGTTATGTTAAAAATAAGTTAATTATAAACAAATTTTTAAACTTATCCAATCCAAGTAGAGATTAATGTTTAAAAAATTTAAAACTTCTGATTGTAACTTTAATTCTAAACATCTATTTTGACAGGTTGTCATCTTGTTTATAGATGATAGACGGTAATTGTTTTATAATACAGCTGTACATACGTTAGTTATGAATTCTCTTTCAAATTTTCAATCAAAACCAGTGGAGATTAATCTTTAAATAAAGATTATAAACCTGTGGGTTGCATTTTCAATTGTATACATCAATTTCTGGAAATTGTCGTTTTATTTCTAGGCAAAAAACATCAATTATTTTGAGGCTATGTCATAAAAAAATTAATGATTATTGGATTTCTAAATTTCTAAACGAATCCGAGCGGAGATTAAATTTTTACAATTTTTCAATACTCTGAATGTATTTAAATTATTGGATTTTGAGTTACGTAAAGAGAAATTTCAATTAATAAAACACGTTAGAATTCACTTTCTTCACAATTTATTTTGTATTCACTAGATGTACATTTCGAGCACTAAGTGCTCGAAATGTACATCAAATAAATACAAAATAAATTGTGAAGAAAGTGAATTCTAATGTGTATTATTAACTCTGAATGTAATTCAAATGCTACACTTCACATTTAACAGATATTTCCTGAAAAGAAATCGCTGAAATATTCTAGTGTAAAAACAGAAATTTATATAGTTAGTAACTAAGTATTTACTAAAGATTTAGATGAACATTTTAGAAGTTAGAAGGAAAATTGGGTAGGGATAAAGTAAGAAAATGTGTAAAATAATTCAGAAAAAATAGAGAAACTTTTAAAATACTTTAAAAAATCTAGGTGTACGAAAAAAAGAATTCTTTTAAAATTTAACTGAAATATTTAGAAACCTAATAGAAAAATTAATAAAATATTTCGATTAGATAGTGTAAGAAGAGATATAAAATTTTTAAGAAAATGTAAACTGCAGTAATTTCTTTCGAATATTATTAAAGTTTTCAGAGTTTTAGAATTTTCTAGCACATTGTCTACCTAATTTCTAAAAATGTTTACAAGTTAGAAAAATTTATAGAAATTTGTTTTGATCGTTTAAGACTTTTTTGCGATTTCTTGCATTATTATATCGACGTTTTCAAAAATATCCTTTCATTCATTACAATCATTTTTAAAAATATTTCCTATTTGGAAACATTTTCAGATATTTTTGAAACTGGAATAGATACCACTAGAAAATAATAGATTTCTTAAAAAAATTGATATAATAAATCTCAATGAAATATTCGAAAAAAATTATAAAAATTTAGAATAAAAATTGAACATTGTTCAGGCTGAATTTTCATCAAACGAATTATGTTGCGCACATTGTCGCGTATCATGAAATATTGTAATATGATCTTGCATTATTTCAATTTTTTGTTATTTTGTAATTCATATATAATACATTTGTCATATATTGATCTTTCCTTTCTTGCTGTTTGTAATTAAGTATGTACATTAACTTTCACAATTTAATAATAATTTTAGTTTAGTTTTATTTAGTTTAAGATATTTCACGTATATATTTAAGTTAATTTTCAATTTTACCTTGACAGTTGAAATACATATATTTATGTCCTACTACACATCCATAAATAAATAAAAAACTGCAAATTTGTTTATTTAGCTTCGGAGTAGTTGATAAGTTGTGTATTTTTCGTTTTTTATACGTGTACTAATTATATTGTGACAATTGTTAAAAAAGGAGATTTCCGTAATAAATAAATAAATAAATAAAAATGCTTAAAGTTGTAGAAATCAGAAAGAAAGATTATTGAAACAGCAGAAATGAGTAGCATAAGGAAAATTCTCGAAAATAAGAGACAAATTTTTACCATTCAGAAAATTCCAGAAATCTGACAAAAATGGAAATTCCTATCAAATCTGTAATACTGAAAATCATAAACACTTAATAAAATTTTTCTGATTTATAAGAATTTTCTATCAACTTTTTACCTAATCCCTAAAAGTTTTATAATATTTCAAAAATTGTTTCGAGATTTACGCAAATTTATCAAAAATTTCGGTTTTCTAGAATTTTTAAGTAATATTTCTTCCATTTTGTTTGATACAGATTTCTACATTTAAAAAAAATTAAACGGGATGTTTAACGGATTGGAAAATAATAAATTATTTGAAAACATCTACAAATCTAGAAGAGGAAAAATTCTGAAAATTAAAAAAAATAAAAATAAAATTAAGACTAAGAAATTACTTTAAAATCGTGAAGAAAATAGAAATTCCTGGCAATGAAAAAAAAAATGTAAATCGCAACAGTTTTATTTTTCAACTTTGCAAGATTTCTAGAATTTTTTTCCTAAATCCCAGAAGTTTTTGTCATTTCTTGACTTACCTTATCAAAGCTCTTCAGTAAAATCTTTTCTAAATGTTCGACTTTTTGAGAAGTTTCCAGAAATAAAATTTTCTTAAAGATTTTGAAATATTCCGACAATTTTGCTTTTGTTTTTCTAGAAATTAAAAAAAAAATGGTTCCTACCCTACCTTTTCCAAAATTTTCAGTTGTTTTTCAGATTTCTTAAATTTTTAAGTAACTTTTCTTTATCTTTTTAATGTTTTTGAGAGATAATCCTAAAAAAAATCTAGAAAATAAAAGATGTTTGACATAAATTTGCTGATTTTCTTTTTGGCACATATTTTCTAGTTTTCCAGATCTCCATAGAAAGTGTATCAATTTTTTGTGCTATGTGCATCAGTACATCTACAGATATTATGCTAGTCTAATCACGATTATATGTAAATAAAAATATAGTGGTAAAACAAAGTTATAAAGTGTTTTATTTAAACTTTTTATCAAAATGCACCTCCAAATTCTGGCAGATCTTTTGCGTCCTTCAATTTGACTCATAATTATTCTTTAGAGTAGCTGTTTTTTTTTATTCGTTCCCTATTAGATGTTCTGGATAGGCTATTTCACCACATTTGATTGATACTAACAGCTGTAAACATATGATAAGATAACATAAACGACAATTATTTAAACATCCCGGCGCATCCACCATTAATGATATAATAAATAATTTTGAGATATTCACAAATAAACACACTTTTAAACTTTTTTTTTTTGGTATAACAAGGATATAGATTCGACAATTTAACTTTTCATTTTTAAACTAGAGATATATTTATTATATTTTAATTTAGAGCCTTCATTACCATTTGTATTAAATTACGTTAAAATTCTTGTTGCAGTGAAAGAGGATGGAAAGCTTTTAGCGAGAGTGGGTCAACACGTCGACAGCGAGTCTCCGGGCGCTGACGGTGGACAAAGCACGGGAAACGTCCGCACGGAGCTGGACATCCCGTCTAAAGGCGTACACAAGTCCCTGGTGGAACAACTCGTCCCCGCCGAATACAACAACCAGTACACGGACAACGGCAACAGGAGATCGCAAATGCCCAAGGCGTACGAACCACCAGTCCAGGAAGTGAACACGGTGAGCGAGATATTCATTCAGGACACGTTTCGCCCTTTGCTTGTCTTGCCGAAAGAATGGGGGGTTGCACTGAGGGAAAACTGAAAGAGCGCGCGCGCCTCCGCGATAAGAACAGGTCGTGAAAGGATTCCATTGTTTATTGAAAATTGCAAACACGCAGATAATAACGGCCCGTCGGTTTTCTGTGTTCTTCTTCCTCTTTGCCTCACATTCAATTCGAGATAATCGACTGCGGTCGTTAAAATAATTCTCCGTCATGAAAGGATTTAGTTCTGAAAGAGTTTTACACACAATAATAAGAAGACTAAGCCATTGATAGAATTTCTTTGTGTTTGTATTATGTACAGTAATCTAAAGATGACGTAAATAACTAAATTTCATTTATGTTCTTAAATAATATGATAAACCATCCATAAAATACTGCTTGCGCAGTGATTAATTTCTGATTCACAAGTATCTTATTGATGTAAATCATCTGGAAAATACTGCTCGCGCAATAATTTTTGTGTGCAGGCATACATCACTGCGCAAGCAGTATTTTGTTGATAATTTAAGTCAATTTATACTCTTATCCAAAAAAATTAACGACTGCGCAAGCAGTATTTTGTTGATTTGCATGATTTGAATAATAATTATTAAGGTTAACTTATTTTATCTTCAAGAATTTAAAAATTTAGTTTTACCACTAGTTATATAACTCATTTTTATTTCTCGTGTTCTGATCATGATGTCTGTGGTCTGGTTATAAGTGCATATTTGTTTTAATAAACATAAAACATTCCAAAATATATAAACAGGGCAATATTAAGCATTTAGTAAAATATCTTTTATATATTTAGCACCTGAAATTCACCTTATAGCCCTACGTTGTATTGAGAATATCCTGTGCCTTGATGTAGAGTATCTCCATACAATGTACGATTCGTATAATGCAAAATACGCTATTCTTAATGTATGTATTGAATTTGTATAGTATGATACATTGCGCAGACAATATATATATTTTGACTACTGCTTAGCTAGATTTTCTCCATTAAAGTCCCATTTACGTTTAGAATCTAGGTGAATACCTAAAAATGTACAGTATTTTTAAGCGTAATTTCAGTTTTATTTAAGGTAAATAATATTTGTTTCGTTTTTGTTTCATTCAAAATTAGACTATTATTATTGCACCACATGACGACTACTACTGCCCATGACATCCTCAACAGTATTAGCTACATTGATTACGGTTGTATCATCTACGAATAATATTACATCAGAATTGACGCAATTTGGCATATCGTTAAAATATATAATACATTGAACGGGCCCTGAAATTAATCCTTGGGGAACACCATGCTGTAACGGTAGTCTACTTGATATTTTATTGTCATACTTTACCACTTTAAAGCTATTTAAAAGGTAGGATTACAAATGTTTTAAACTGTTATAAGTAAATCCACAACTATTTAGATAACAAAACTGTTAGATTTTGGTTTTATTGTAAACACTACATATGTTTCGCCACACTGTGGCTTCTTCAGGTGAAGAAAATATTTTCTTCACCTGAAGAATACAACACATAATAATTTGTGCGATATGCAATCAAAAGCCTTACTCATGTGTAGGAAAGAGCCTACACATTTTCTTTTCGAAACAATTTGAGATAATATTAAGCAAGGATAGAATTGCGCCTGTCGTTGATTGTTGGGACTTAAAACCAAATTGTTGGGAATTTAATATTCCAAATATTCAACTATGTGTTGCTTCAATATCATTTCTACCATCTTAGAAATAATATAAAGCAACGAGATGGATCGATAGTTGTTGATGTCGTCAATATCCCCTGTTTTATGAATGGGTATGACCTTGGCAAATTTCAAAGCATCGGGAAATATGCCTAACGTGATAATGCCATTAATTAATTTTATTAAAGGTGAAATAATTTTTATAAGATCCACTGTAATATTATTTATATCAACTTCTTCTAGATTTTAATTTATTTATGGCTTCGCATATTTTATTATGTGTGATCTCTTTAAATGAGAAGGATACATTGGCATTAAAATTAACACATGTGTCTCTATTTGCTGATTGATGAGTGGGTACATTTTTTAAAATTTCATTTGCTATATTAACAATGTACTTATTAAAATTATCACAGGATATATCACAGATTGAAGTTTTATTTGGCTAATTTTTCATTAATTATTCAATTACTTTTGATAGGATTGGTAATATCGAAATAGATCTGTAATTATTAATTTCTTCTTTGCCATGTTTAAAAACTGGTATTACTTTTGCTAATTTAAGAATATCCGAAAATGTTGCTGTTCATTCATTTATTAATTTAGTATGATCGGTGATGCATTTTAGATGTTCAACTGATAATTCAAATATATCAACATTCTTACTATTTTTAAGTTCTCTTATGGTATCTCTAATAATTGTAGGAGTCGTTTCAGTAAACGCAAAACTTAGAGAATACTGAATATAATATATATATAGGTGTATCTGGTAAGACGCTTATTATGGTTTCAGATATGTTTATAAAAAAATCGTTGAATTTATTGCATGATATATTACATTTGTTTTTATTTTTATTTTTAATGTGGCTTCTTGCATAATTAATTAATTGTCACATGGCCTTTGATTTATTTACAGCTTTTTTATAAATTTTTCGTTAGCTAAATTCTAATTTTCTTTAATAAGCTTTCTGTGGGTAACACGTAAATTATTTTTTTTGTGGTTTCTAAATGATTATAAGGATACTTTTTGTAGTACTCATTTATGAAATGTAATTTTTCTTTCATTTTTCAGCAGAAACGCCCTGGAAAATACCATTGTAGTTTTTGAGGTATACTTCTTTATCTGCATAAATGATAATCCCTCCGTAATTATTTGTAGTGCGTGCATAAAATGCAGTTGAAAATAAATTTCCAACTTTTGAAATTTTTGCTTCATCTTCAGAGAGCCAATGCTCGGTTACTGCTACAAAATTATAATATTTTGTTTCTTATTGATTGTATATTTATATATAATATTTTTATTTCGGCTGCTGTTTTTTTCTGAATTCCTACGGAAACAATTATTAATGCGAACATTTTCCGGCCAAACGTCAGGTTTTTTCAATTCATCAATCCTATCAACTGGCACCCATACCTTGAAAGATGAACATTCCATTGGTCTTCTAGAATTAACAGGTTCACGTGGAACGTCATTAAAATTACAATTTTTTAAATAATCCAATCAGCTGCTTCTTCTTCAGGAGTGGGTCGAGCATACAGACATGAAGATATTTATATTTTACTACTCCTTTAATGGTTCCATGTTTTCACGTTCCAAATATTGCAGTACTTTGACGAGGTTTACGCCTGGTGACCGGAATCCAATTGTCCGTGTTTTCTGTATATCATTATTTTGTTTTTCTTGTAATTTCGATGAATCTTGAGTAATATCATCTTTGTTTCGTATCTTGATTTTATTAGTTTTGCTTTCTTTACTAACTGTACTCAAATTTTCGCTTTTTAAAACTTCAAAACTGCTGCCTCTTTATTTGTATACCCAACTGCAGAGTGTACATTTTTGCCAACTATGATAGAAAATGAAATATTATCAGTGGTGCTAGTTTGTTTGATTACGTCAATCTTCAATCCTTTATTTTGTATTGGATGACGGCCCACACTGTTTACATTGTTTACATTTTTTTCTAGCAGGTTTATAGTTTTATTCATTAGATTTATTTTATCTCTTAATTCATTTATAAAAATATCTTTTGTAGATATTATTTCCTTCAGATATTTAATTTCAATATCCATTATGATTTTATAATCATTAGTTTGCATACCTGAGGTTGGGTCCACAGATGCGAGGTCAGGTGACATTTCAGGTACTTTGCAACAGTTTGTTTCCAGTATTTCAACCTTCTTCTTCTTCTTAAGACATGAAATATGGTACACAGTATTGCACGTTACACACTTGTTGCAAGCAGGTCAACAAGCTTCTTATCCACAAGTATCTTATTGAGGAGAATCATATAGAAAATACTGCTCGCGCAGTATTTCTTATATGCAGACATACATCACTGTGCAAGCAGTATTTTGTGGATAATTTAAGTCAATATATATTCCTATCGACCTATAAAATCTTCTCTCTAAGAGAATAAGTTTACGAATGTTATTTTTACAATCGTATTGATGAAAAACCATTCACAAAATACTGCTTGCGCAGTGATTAATGTTTTATGCACAGATACCTCATTGATGTTAATCATCTAGAAAATACTGCTCGCGCAGTACTTCTTATATGTAGACATACATCACTGCGCAAGCAGTATTTTGCAGATAATTTAAGTTAATATATATCCTTATCCATCAACATTCACGACTGCGCAAGCAGTATTTTGTTGATTTACATGATTAAAATAATTATTATTGGTTAACTTATTTTATCTTCTAAAAATTTTAAAAATATAGTTTCATTTCTAGTTTTTAAATCAGCACTTATCTAGGTAAACTTAATTCCAACATCCCGCTTTTATAGATACTACAGTTTCTTCTATAAATGTCGATAATGGTGATATGTATCTTTGAAAGCTTATCTTTCTTAGTTTCCTATTTTTTTCCAAATTGGACATCCACATAATTTCATACTATCTATACAATCCTCCTAATGGAATAAGTTTATTAATATTATTTTTACAATCGTATTCATGATAAACCATTCATAAAATACTGCTTGCGCAGTGACTAATTTCTAATCCACAGGTATCTTAATAATAATAATAATAAAATTTATTAACGGAAAATCCACTAAAAATACAAAATATATTATAAAATATAATCTAACTTAAAAATATCTTAGATTTAATAAATGTTTAACAAAAATTGATACGTTTAAGATGCGACATAAACCTGTCATGTGACCCAGAAAATAAATTTAAATTTAAATTCATGGACAATGAATTTGAAATTCTCATGAAGCGAATCGGACTATCCAAACCATAGTTTGTGTCATGAAATGGTACTCTAAATATGAGTACATGTCTGGTTGGTCAGTTTGTGGGATTCACATAAAAGCTTACTTTAGATAAAATAGATGAACATTGGATATTATATGAAATATGTTTATAAAAAAATGACATGTCCGCAAAAAATCTTCGACAGCAAAGTTTATCTATCTTTAACTCGAATGCAATTGAGGCTATGTCAACATCACTACATCGAATCTTAAAGGCCATTGATTTTAAAAACTTAGTCTGAATCTTTTCTAATGAATTTAGATAAGTGGCTTGAGTAGGGGACCAAACGCAAGACGAAAATTATAAATGTGAGCGTACATAAGCAAAATAAACGATTTTAAATGAAGCAGCCGATAAGTCAACAGACATTCTTTTAACATAACCCAACATTTTAGATGCACGACCACAAATAGAACTAATGTGCCTTGCGAAAGACAGTTTAGCGTCAAAAATGATTCCCAAATCTTTAATTTCATTTACTTTCTCAAGAATATCATTATTAATAGCATAATCAAAATATACAGGCTGTTTATTACGTGAAAAACTTATGGTTTTGCATTTTTCAATGTTGAAGAAGAGATAATTATTACAACACCAATTGTACACGGATGTTAGGTCATCTTGTAGATATTTGCAGTCTTCAACTGTTACGATCGTTTTAAACATTTTCAAGTCATCGGCATATAATAAAAATAAAGAGTTTTTTATAGCACGCGATATGTCATTTATAAAAAGTAAAAATAACAATGGGCCAGAATGTGAGCCCTGGGGCACACCTGAAGGAACATAGATGAGGTCTGATAAAAAATTCTTTATTTTGACACACAGCGTCCGATTGACTAGAAAACTATGAATCCATTTAACAACAGAATCATGAAACCTAAGTGCCGTTAATTTTACTACTAAAACGTTCACTCGATCAAAAGCTTTAGCAAAATCGGTGTAAATTGCATGAACAGAGTATTTTGCTTCAATTGAAGTCTTATAAGATAGAAGATTCGTTGTTGTGGATCGTCCTGCCCGAAAACCGTGCTGCTCATCGATAAGTACATTTTTGCACAACCAATTCAATTTCACAGAAATATGTTCGTCCATTAATTTTGGAATAACAGATTGGATTGAAATACCACTATAATTTATTATATTTTCTCTATCACCAGATTTATGCAGTGGTGTTATATAGCTTTTTTTCCAAAAATATGGAAAAATCTTCTAAATGATTGAAATAGAATGAATAATGGAGTGATAATAGAAAAAATACAGTTCTTCAGAAAACTGGAAGGGATGCCATCAGGACCTGTACAATTACTAGATTTCAATTTATTGATAGTTTCAAATATTTCACTTTGTGAGAATTGAAATGGCATATGAATAACTTGAGGCATATCATTAAAAATCGGTATATGCCTGTATGACTGTAAACAGTTGAAAAATAATCTGCGAATAGATTTACATGTTGAGATCTTTCACAACTACTAGTATTGTTGTAATGCACATATTTTAGAAATTCCAGATTGGAGTCGGAAGACAACAAAGTTCCAAAATTTTTTAGTGTCATTTGATATACTCAAATTAACAGATTCAACATATTTTTCATAGAGATTATTTCTTAAAAAAAAACTGCATCTTTAGCGTAGCAATTTAAAAATTTGATAATTTATAGAATTACTGCACTGCATATATGTTTTATGGGCAATTTTTTTATCCTTAATTGGGTTTATCAATTCAGTAGTAAACCAAATGGGGTAAGTGGATGATTTTATGCGTTTAATTGGCACAAACTTCTCAAGAGTATAATACAAGACATTGTAAAATGCATCAATCATTTTGTCAATACTGCCCATATCAAGAAATTTCCACCAGTCAATAGATAATAAATGATTATTAATAGCTGAATAATTTGCACGTGAAAAATTGTAAACATACTCGTTATATTGAAGTGGTTTGATGAATTGATTATATGCCATTGAAATTAGATACGGCACTTGATGATGGTTAAGGTTAAATAACAAATCAGAGGCAGTGGAGACAGTAAATCCATCTTGCGCGAAGATTAGATCTAAGAAAACATTATTCTCGTTGGGTATATTGCAAATCTGAAAAAGATTGTAATAACTAAATGTCTCAGCAAGTAATTGAGCCGGGTATAATAGTGTATTATTATTAATAAGTCCTAATTCATCATTTGACCACGATGCTGCCGGAAAATTATAGTCACCGCATATAATGAACTTGGAATTAGTATAATTTTCAGCAATATTATCGAAAACAGAGCAATGATTTTCATATTTATTTATAGGAGAATTCGGTGGAATGTATACCGCAGCAACAATTAAATTTAATTTACCAATAGAAACAGAAATGAACAAATGATCAACCAAACTCAATTCAACATTAATATTTTTGCAATTAAATTTATTGTTAACTGCGATCATTACACCGGCGCCACGAGTTTCATTACTGGAAAGTGAAGAACGATCCATTCTAAAAATAACAAAATTACTAAGTTTAAGTTCAACATTTTCGATATCCTTGTCAAGCCAAGTTTCAACAATTATTATGATACCATATATACAACAATTAACACTTAACCCAAAATTCTTTAACTTAGTGCGATTTCCATCAGCATTGTTTTTTGATGATGTGGTACTAGAAGATTATTGATTTAAATCATGTAGAAAACGTAAATCAACAAAATACTGCTTGCGCTGTCGTGTATGTTTGTAAATGAGAATATATATTGAATTAAATTATCTTCAAAATACTGCTTGCGCCGCGATTAATTTCTAGTCTACAAATATCTTATTGATGTCAATCATCAGAAAATACTGCTCGCGCAGTACTTCTTACACGCAGGTATACATCACTGCGCAAGCAGTATTTTGTAAATAATTTAAGCCAAAATATACTTATATTCATAAACATCCAAGACTGCGCAAGCAGTATTTTATTGATTTACTTGATTAAATAATTATTTTTCCTTGATATTTATTAGATTAAATAATTAATTTCCCCTAATTTATTTGATCGCTTTCTTCTCTATTATATTCTCGTATGAATGATTAACATATAATAATAAGACACCGTGCACTTTCCCAGTCTTCATTATTCAAGACACCGAACGCGGTATGACTATAAGTAGACTGGAGTTTCGTGTTTGCAAAGATTAAACGCTTCTGTTGCTGCTGCTGCTGCTGCTCATTCGCAAACAACTCATTACACCATGCAAATTGATGTACGAACCTGTAAGTGAACTTACAAGGCGTTTTCATAAGCCCTCCAGAACTTCATTAATACGTGCCATTCATTTAGTATCAGGCACCAGACCAAATTACGTTCGATAGGTTTAACGAAGTTTAACGAATCAGAAGATTTTAATAAATGCAAAGATTATACAATAATCCATTTAATAATTAAAATCTATAAAAATGAGTTTTTTAAATATATTTTATCTACGATCGTACAGAAAGTAGACGCTTTTTGCATCATTTTTCATTGTAAAAGTGGCTTTTTAAAGCACTAGTGCTTATTTACGTTTTTATTGCACGGTAATGTCAAACTGTTTTTATTGCACAGAATTGTCAAATTTGACAGATGAATATGTTTCGACGAAAAACTTAATTTTTGATTAATTGATACAAATAACTAATAAACTATAAATAAAATGAATAATACAAACCAAATGGCAGATTTAAGAACTCTGAAGATTTCATTTAATGCAAGTCGAAGCGATTACAATAAAGCGAACATTTTTTCCATAAATAATAATGGCGGCCGACATTTGTGCAACTTGTTTACTGGTTGCTAAGTAACGCTTTCATTAGTGCACTGCGGGTAAAATATGTTTTCATTAATTGAATTATTGAAATGACATTAAAATATTACTCATAAGAATATATTCTTTGAAATCATTTACGATCGAAGATAAAATTTTGTAAGGCACACGTGTAAAAAGTTTCTTTATTGCACTCCTGGCTTTAAAAAACTCGCTCGTGTTTTTAAACGCCAGTTCGTGCAATAAAGCATCACTTTTTACACTTGTACCTTAAATAATTATTATTATTCAAATCTCAGTTTTATTAAGTTAATTAATTAAAGTACGAGTAATTTAATAAATATTAATTACCACCCGTCTAGTATTAATAATAACAACGGTTAATATTGTTTGGTATCCGATTACGTTATAACAACACCATTACCACCGCACGACCCACCCATCTACCCACCCACCCAACCATCCAGGGCGATGAGCGCGCGCCTGCTTGTATCGTATCGTGTGCAATACTCGGAGTTAGCAAGTGTTACATCGAGGGAAATCGCCGGGAAATTTATACCTTTCGCCGAAGTTTACACAATTTAATCCCCTCCCCTGCCTCTCTTTCTATCTCTCTCTTTGTTGTTCGCACGGATCCGCTTAATTTGCGTAACAACATTCCATGCAATTAGACGTCCCCTTTAAAAAGGTGTCGCCGTGCTACTTCTAATTAATACAATTCCCTACGTATTAAGCACATTGCGCTCCCCCCCATATAGATTATATAGCTAAAGAGGATGCGAGTTCCAGCTGTATATATAAATATTAATTTCGTCGACTTTATATACAACATGAGAATGTATTTAAATACCTTTTTTATCGTCGCAAAACAAGCTTAATGATCTAACTGGGAAAAAAGGTTTCTTGTTCTTTATAAATCACTTAATTTATGCCATTATTATATATTTTTTATTAATATTGGTAATAGTATTACGCTTAGGCTTATTAAAAATAAATAAACTACTTTTTAAACACTTAATTTTTAATTTTTATTGCTTATTATACTCATTATAGTAGGAATTAACCGGTTATATAACCATCTCTACCTTAAGAATTGTAAGGAGGTTCTAGAATTGGCTAGTTCAAGATCAGAGGAGGTTCTTGATCTTCATATGACTTTGAACTTCATGAGATCTTGAACTTCAAACGACCTTGACATTCAAATGACCTTAACCTTCAAACAATATTTGATTGACCTTGATTTTCAAATGGTTTGACCTTCAATGGTATTTGAATTTCAAATAGCGTCGACCTTTACATTTCCTTGACCATCAAATGGTATTAACCTACAAATGACCTTGACCTTCAATTGACATTGACCTCGAAATAACTTTGACCTTCAAAAGAATTTAACCTTCACATGATCTTGACCTTTAAATAACCTTGACGTTGAAATGATTTTGACCTAAAAATGACTTTGATCTTCAAATAACTTTAACCTTCAAATAACTTTTACCTTCAAATGATTTTTACTTTTAAATTACCTTCAAGTCACTTTAACTTTAAAAATCACCTAGAATCCTTTTCAAATTTGCAAAAATTTAATTAACAAAGCAAATCTTCCCGAAGTTGTCATCTGTTTCTTCTTAACAAATTTCAATTGTCATTTTTTGTTCCAATGGATGGTTTAGGGAAAATTTGAATCTTTGGTTTTTTAAAAATCACATTTTAACCAATATTTGATCAGATTTTAAAAGTGCATATTAAAGGTTTCCTAGAAATAGAAAAACAAATGCCACCCAATTAAAATTTGGTGAGTTTACTCATCATTAATTCTACTTTTTGTTTTTTTGTAAACATTTGCCAAATATTCGTTTGTTTTTTTTTAAATCACATTTTAACAAACATTTGATTAGATTTTAAAAGTGCGTCATTAAAATCGCCTAAAAAAAATGAAAATACATATGCCACAAAATTAAAATTTCGTTAGTTTACTCATCATTAAGTCTACTTTTTGTTTTTTATTTGTAAACATTCGCCAAACACTCCTTTATTTTTTTAAATCACATTTTAACAAACAGTTTATTAGATTTTAGAAGTGCGTTTTAAAAATCACCTAAAAAATAGAAAAACAAATGCCACAAAATTAAAATTTGCTAAGTTTATTCATCATTAAGTCTACTTTTTGTTTTAATATAAACATTCGCCAAAAACTTGTTTGGTTTTTTAAAAATCACATTTTAATAAATATTTGATGGGATTTCAAAAGTGCAATTTTAAGCTTTCCTAAAAAATGGAAAAAGATATGCCACAAAATTAAAAAGTGGTAGTTTTATTCATTATTAAGTCTACTTTTTGTTTTTTTTCTAAACATTTTCCTAAACTCGTTTATTTTTTCTAAATCACATTTTAACAAACATTTGATTAGATTTTAAAAGTGCGTCTGTAAAATCGCCTAAAAAAATGGAAAAACAAATGCCACAAAATTCAAATTTTCAACGAAATTTTAATGTTTTCTTTCTCGTAGAAATTTAAACAATTTTTGTAAACATTTACATTAACTTTTAATTACTTATAAGCAAGCATATTGTCACACGTTTTTATTCTTTAGAAAAATCCCAAAAAAGAAAACTTTATAAACTGTTTTTCTTTTCCTTGACTTTTTCAAATTTCAAATATTTTAGTTTGGTAAAATATTCATCACTTTAACGTTTTTCCTTAAAGCTTTTAACAGATTTCCTTCAAGGTTTTATAAAAAAATTTAAAATCAATTTCCTTCACTTTAAATTTTGTTTAGAAAATTTCGCAAGTGATTTTTAATTGTTTTTTTTTGGTACGAATTGAATTGTTTATTTAGGAAATATTATATATTTCTTTTTATAGTCAGCTATTTCTAATTTTTTTAGCAAATGTTATTTTTAAGCAAAATAATTTTTAATTTAATTATTTTTTCATTTTTTTCGTGAAATTAATCATGTTTTTAGCACAATTTTGTTTGTTTTGAATATTTTTAATAATCTGCTATGTTTTTTTCTTGAATATTTTATGTATTTTAATATGCTTTTATTTAAAAACTGTATTTCTTTCATAATATTCAAATTATTAAAAAAATTGATCTATTTTTTTTCTATCTTAGTCATCAGCTGTTTCTGTTTTCTAGAAAAATATTCTAAAAATTAAAGTGAATTTTATTTTTTAAAGAATACATTATATCTAATTTTTAATTGTTTATTTAAAGCAAATAATAATTAATTTGTTAACTGCAATAGGTTTTTTTATTCTTTGAAAAATTAGAAAATTTTTCAGTATTGATTTGTGATTCCTTAGCAAATATCATTTGTATTTTTGAGAAATTTCAGCCATTTCATGCAAATTTCACTGTTATTTTTGAAAAAAGAAATCCATTTTAATGTAAATAATAATCTCTTTTTCTCTTAGTTTTCAACAGTTTTTTTTTTTCTTATTAAATCTTTGTTTTATTTAATATATATTTCTATGTTTGAAGAATTAATTTTTTTATAGAAGAACAGTTTTTAAATTGTTTTTTTGTACAAATTCAGGTGTTTCTACCAAATATTTTTAATATCAAATGATTTTTCTTCGAGAAAATATCCAATTATCTTAAATATTTTATTCAGGATTTTTTTAATTAATATTAATTTAATATTTGAACAATGAATAAAACGCTTACTATGTTTTTAACCACTATAATTTATTATAATATATAAATATATTACAATTTGTACGACTTAAGTTTCGACTTTTGACGGTCATTATCAACCATCATTATAATTTAATATTTTTTCACTGTTTTTTTTTCTTATTTCAAAAATTTCATCAGCAATTTTTTAATATTCCAATTGTCTTTTAGCTTTGCTTAATTTCGAGTATTCTGCGAAAATTTTAATTTGTTCTTTTTGAATTTTCGTATTAAGAGAAGTAAAACTCTTGTTATGTTCCATTTCTTTATTTTCAGATAATTGACACGTGTTTCGGTCCTTAAATTGAATTTAGTTTTAACTTTGATAATGATCCGCAAGGACCGAAACACGTGTCAGTTATCTGAAAATAAAGAAATGGAACATAACAAGAGTTTTACTTCTCCTAATATGAAAATTTGGTTCCATCAAGAGAGTAGCAGAACAAGTATCGATTATGATTTTTTATTAATAATTTTAATAGACTTTTCTTTAAAAGTTTTTAATTATAAAAATACTTTACTAATTGAAATAATGTTAGTTGTTTTGTTTTTGTTGTCTAAACTATTTTCTTAATGATTCTAACGTTTTTAAATAAAATTATCTCAAGCGTTTTCTTTTTTACAACTGTTTTTTTTTTAATCAGCTGTTTCTCCACTCTTTTTTCAATTCAATATTCATTTTGTATTTTCAACTGTTTTTTCTTTCTTTATTAATCAATTTTTTCCTTTAGTTCAGGACTGCTTCTTATATCAAATGTTTGTTTTACATAAAAGAAAATTATTTTTAAACAAATTTTATATTTTATAGAAAGTGTTTTTTTTAATTGCTGCTGTAATTCTCCAATTGTTTCTTTTTTGAATAAATATTCAACTAAACATTTTAATGTCAACTGTTTTTTTTTTCGGTGGGAAAAAAATTTCCAGCTTTATTTAAAAAAAAATATTTATTTTTAAATTAAATTAAAACACTTTGTAATTTCCTTCCTTCACATTTATTTTTATATGTCAGATTTACATGGTATTCGAAATGTACATCTGACATATAAAAATAAATGTGAAGGAAGGAAATTACAAAGTGTTTTAATTTAATAGTGTTTGACTCAAATCAAACCGTGAATATTTTTAAATTATTCTTTACTGATATAATATCAATTATTTTTTTATTTTAACAGGTTTAAGATTATTTCTAAGTGATTCTTTTTAAATTTTTAATTTAATAATTTTACCAAAAATCAATTGGAAACTACTTTTAAGCAATTAATCATTTTTCACAAATAAAAAACTTTTTAACTTTATTTGTATATCACTGACTTTATTTAGTAACTACAGTTTCGACCGTCATTATCAAACTAGAAGTTCCAGAAGTCTAGTTTGATAATGACAAGTTAAAATTGTCGAAACTATAGTCACTAAATAAAGTCAGTATTATATAAAGTTAAACAGTTTTTTATTTGTGAAGAATAATGTATAACGAAATAATAATTTTTCTTCAGAGAAAATTTTAAACGTTTATAATAATGTTTTAATTGTCTTTTTATTAGTTCAATCACGACTAATTTTCAATGAAATAATAAAATAAAAAGTATAAAACATTTAGCAAACAAAAAACAACCTATTGAAAATTGGCTCAAATAGTTTAAAATGTATGAAACTGTTTTCTTTTTCCCTTGAAATTAAATATTACCTAGTTAAAAAGACATTTACTATTAAATTCAAACTATTTTGAAACTAAAATTAAACTAGATTCTTTCTTCTTTGTTTTCAGCTGATTTTCTTAACTAATCCCTTTTTTATTGTAAAACTAATTCAATTTTTCAGAAAGTTTAAACTGATTTAAAACTTTTATTTACCGGCAAAATGTTTTTGAAAAAATTATTTAGAGTATTTTAAGCAAATTTTCAATTGTATTTTTTCAAAATTTCCAGTATTTTTTATTTAATCCTAATAGTTTTATAGTTTTGTTTATGAAAATGTGTGCCTTTTTTTATTAGATAATATAAAATGTTTGAAGCAAATTTAAATGTGGATTATTTTAGATTGTCCACTACTTTTTAAACAAATTTAATAATAATTTTAAATTATCTCTTTATCAAATTTTAAGTGTTTTAAAGCAATTATTTTAAATATTTTTCTAAAGAGACTTTTCTACTATTTTTCAATAAATTTTCCCTTTCTTATTAAGACTGATTTTAATCATATCACAAAAAAATACGACTGTTCTAGGTATATTTACTGAATAGTATCTATATTTTTCATTCAGATCATTATTCAGAATTTTTAAAATTACGAAATGTAAATTTCGTCAACTATAATTCAAGTTTAAAGGTTCGCTATTTTGTTTCCAGTTAAGTTGTAACTCTTATTTTATATTATGTTAAAAATGCGTTCATTTTAAGTTAAAGTAGAGATTAGCAACTAAATACTACGTTCAGATTATTTTACAGAATTTTTTAAATTACTAAAAGTTTAAATTTCATAATTGCTATTTAAGTTTAAAGTGTCGCCATTTTGTTTTCGTTTTCTTTGTAACTATTATTATATAGTAGCGTAAAAATACATTAATTCTAAATAAATTTAGTGATTTTGGACTAAATTCTACTTTCAGATTATTTATTTAGAATTTTTCAAATTAAGAAATGTTAATTTAATTAATTGCAATTTAGTGTCCGGTTGAGTTGCATCTATTATTTGACAGTATGTTAAAAATACATTCATTCTTAATATATCTACTAATTCGTAACTAAATTCTTCTGTTAAAATACTTTCTATAATTTTTCAAATTATAAAACGCAAGTTGCATTCATTGTAATTTAAATTTAAAGCGTCGCCATTTTGTTTCTGGTTAAGTTGCAACTCTTATTTTATAGTATGTTAAAAGTATATTCATTTAAAGTATTTCTACTGATCCACCAAAAAATTTTACGTTCAGAATATTTTCTAGAATTTTTAAAATCATTAAACGGAAGTTTCATTAATTGTTATTTAAATTTCGACCATTTTGTTTCTGGTTACGTCGCAACTATTATTTTACAACAAATATTTTCTAGAATTTTTTAAACTATTAAATGCAAAAAACTGCGAAAACCAACCAAGTGCCTTTCTATAAACTACCCTTACTATTAAATGCAAGTTTCATTGATGGACATTTAAATTTCGAGCGTCGCCATTTTGTTTCTGGTTAAGTTCCAACTATTATTGTACAGTGTATTAAAAATACATCCATTCTAAGTATATGTACTGATATGTAGCTTAATTCTAATACATATATATGTTATATGTTAAATAAATTAGAGGGTGGGATATCTTCTTGTTTTTCTCTTTTTTTCTTATTGTACAATTTTAGAATGTTCTACTAATTTTAAAAAGTTTTCATTTGTTGCTTTTGGATAAAGCTAATTTTAATGAGACTATAAACTATTTTCCCTTTTTATTAGTACTTTATTATTAATACATTTGTTTATTAATACTTTAGTATTCTTATATACATGATATTCAGAAAAGTTAATTACAAAATTTAAAAAAAATACAAATAAAGAAATTACTTTTTAAACACTTATAATTTTCAAATTGTGTTGATTATTAGACTCACTACCGTAGGGAAAAATAGCCGCGTCTAGAACCTCCTCTGATGTTGAAAGTCAAAGTCAGATGAGCTTCTTGACTTTAACCTTCACATGACCTTCACCATCAAATGACTTTGACCTTGAAATTACCTTGACCTTCAAATGACCATGGCCTTCAAATAATCTAGACCTTCAAGTAACCTTGACGTTTGAGTAACCTCCACCTTAAAATTACCTTAATCTTTAAATGATCTTGTTTGATTGATTTATTTACATCTTTGGTCTTCTTTCTTAGAAAAATATATTTAAAAACAAATTAACTACAAAAATATACATAAAATTTTGTTAACGGTGGAGGCTTCTACTTCGTTATACATTATTCTTCACAAATAAAAAACTTTTTAACTTTGTTTGAATAACACTGACTTTATTTAGTGACTATAGTTTCGACAATTTTAACTTATCATTATCAAACTAGAAGTAGATAGAGACTTCTAGTTTGATAATGACAAGTTAAAATTGTCGAAATTATAGTCACTAAATAAAGTCAGTGTTATTCAAACAAAGATAAAAAAGTTTTTTTATTTGTAGACATAAAATTTTGGCCGAAAGAAGCACTGGCGGAGTTTACAATGACAAATTAATTAAAATATATAGATAGATAAAAAAAATACATATAAATACAAAGATGTAAAACTAAAACTAAATAGCAAACAGAAGTACATTAAATAATATTAAACAATACTAATGACAAAACTTCAAAGATTTAATGGCCTGCTTTTCTGAAGACCATTAAATCTTTGAAGTTTTGTCATTAGTATTGTTTAATATTATTTAATGTACTACTGTTTGCTATTTAGTTTTAGTTTTACATCTTTGTATTTATATGTATTTTTTTATCTATCTATATATTTTAATTTTATATTATCACTTTATACAATGGTTATATCCGTCAATAAAGATTATTATTATTATTATTAAATTATGTTCTTCCACTCAAACCCTTCTTGCACCATGATGTTGGGAAGGCGGCAATCCGAAAGCTTTTATCTTGCTCTTAATATCATCTTTTTTTATCATCTTTTGAGGAGGAACTTTTGGCAGTTCATGTCAGCATGACAGACAAATGGTGTTGACCTTCAAAGTCATTTTGACTTTAGAAAGCACCTGGTATCCTTCTCAATTAGGAGAGAGGGGAGCGCTCGAATGAAATAAATTTAAAGGCAATTGATAGCGTTGAAATTTCCATGTGTCCGGATACTGGAAAATAGCTTTTAAGTAATGAACTTGTGATGATCGGTCACATCACGAAACCATTAGAATGTATGATTGAGCAGTGGTGGAAACACTTGAGCTTGGGTGTATTATGATGAGAGATCACTATAGTTTTATAGACAACACAAACAAAATTTTACCTTTCAGTTGTGGTGTTCGATTGATAAGATAAGATAAGAATTTATTCGCCTGTTTATTGAAAATCAATATTAGACATGTCATAGTATCATACATAAATATAAACTAAAAAAAATTGAGGTGATATAAAGCGGTAGCCCTATTTAAAATTTTTGGAAGCCTCTTGAATTTTTTGGAAGGTTCTTCCTGGTTGGAGTTGGAGACATATCTTAGTGATCAAGAAAAAAAATCTGGGTGGACAAAAATGAAGAGAGATATTGCGTGCCTATCATCAGACAACAACAACAAAGTTTTTTAATAGATCGAGTTACTCTTAAGCTGTTTTGGTGAATGATTTTAATAAACTACAATGCTGTGGACAAGGCAAAAAAGGTACAGCAATTTCTGTTTTGTCATGCCACTGTTTGAGCTTTGACGCTAAGGATTTATTTCCGAGATTGGCTAGTCCGAATTTAGCAAACATTGATGATGAGTAGTTTTATGACGAGCTGATCCAAATACGGACATGACTGATACCGACGAAGATTAGCTTGTAATTGATATTGCTCAAGTTTAACTTTACCGAAGGTTAACCTTGAGTAGAATGGTATCACTCAAGCGAAACCAGTTTTTACTTTCCCTATATAGATATATAGGGGAAGTATTGTTTTCGTGCCTGAAATTTTCTGTGGGTGCTATATATCAAAAACGAATAATTCGTTTGAGATGAAACTTTAAACTTAAGGATTTATCATTAAAAATTAGAACTGAAAAGCTTTTGGTAAACATTCCTAAACCGAAAGTGGTTGTTTACTCGAGGCGTTTTTTGGATTTACCTCGATATTTTTCTAAATTTTAAAAATATTACATAACTCTTCCCACAAAAATTAAAGGGAATGAGAAACTGAGCCAGTTTTATTCAAACATTTTTTCATAAAGTGCTTAACTTGCGAGAAAAAAATTAAAAATCAATAATTTTGGTATTTTTTGCCTAGTACTAATAAACTATAAGAGTTACATGAAATTTGTATAACAAGAAATTGTAAAGAATCCAAAATTGAACAAATTATTAAAAATTGCCTTTTGCCTAAAACTTATAATTTTGTAGAAAATGTAAGGAAAATATTATGATGGCTATAGCAACATTTTTATACTTCTTTTTCTTTAAATTTTAGTCTATCTATTTTAGATTTAGAAGTCTGCCCACCCATCATGCATTAAAATTTTATTAATTACCTCAATCAAAAACTCTACCTTTTGAATTTCTTTTTAATTCAAAAAGTTCTGTAATTAATTTTACTCCAAACCGCGAGACGATCAGTAATTGAAATTTATATGTATATGTAAGGTGGGTGGGTGGCCTCTATCCCATCCTCTAATCAGTAAAACATCATCAAAAATTATTTGAAAAAATTGTATAATCAAATCTCCAAAAATTACAATTATTTTGTGTTTATTTATATTTAATAATTTTTAATTAAAACCCTCGCTTATGTTTTACTGATTAGAAGATGGGATAGAGGCCACCCACCCACCCTACATATACATGATAACTTTAATTGCTAAAGGTGGATGATTTTGCTGCTAGAAACCATCAAACTCTTTATGTAATAAAAAATGAAACAAAACCAAAATTTAATTTTAAATATAATTAACTTTCTACAACAAATCTTATCTAACTTAGATTTAAAGTCTGCCAATCCATTATGCATTATATTTTTACTAAGTTACTGACTCAAAAATAATTCCATTTTTATTTTATTTTTATTCAAAAAGATTTGTAATTAATTTGATTGGATACAACGATACGATAAGGAATTAATGTTTATATGTATATGTAGGGCGGGTGGGTGGCCTCTATCCCACCCTACAATAAAAAAACATCATCAAAAATTATTTGAAAAATTTATTTGAATTAATCTATCAAATTGTGCAATAATGTTGTGTTTTTTACGTTGTACAACATTTAATTAAAACCCTCGCTTATATTTTACTGATTGGAGGTTCTAGTTTTCAAATCAGCAAGTATCTAGCGAATCTTCTAACAACCCTCTTTTATACACACTAGAGTTTCTTATACAGATGTCGATGATGTTGATACCTCATTGCATCAAATTCACATAATTCTGTTTTTTTAAATTTAATTTATTTTTTAGCTTTATTTCATTCCGGGTCTTTAATTTCCTTCTTTATGAGTTTTCCACATGTGTTTTTTCATTAAAAATTTGTATACACTTTTCTTTGAAAGTTTTCAACTAATTTTAATTGTTTTTTGTTGCTTTAACTCTTTTCATAAGCAATTTCTTTGTTTCAACGTTTTTTCAATTTTTTTTTCTTCATTCATTTATATTATCCATTTTTTACTGCCTTTAAATAATTTGTTATTGCTTGTCTAGTAAGTAAATATTCAATATTCATTTTGTACTTTACACTGCGCTTTTTTTTATTAAGCATATTTTCTTTTAGTTTATAACAGTTTTTGTCAATTTTTTTTATTATATTTATTTATTTAACGTAATATACCATTTTTTGCAAATATAAGATATACATATACATGTAGAAATACAAAAAAATAAATATACTATACTGTTCTGTATAATTTTTTTTGTTTCAATATAATACGTTTTGGTTTTTTTAATTATTTCTAGGTTTAGTTTCCTTTATATATATATTATTTCCTTTACTTAACTGTGTTATTATTATTTTTCTGTAAAATGGATTTTCCGTTAATAAATATTATTATTATTATTATTATTATTATTATTATTATTATTATTATTATTATTAATTTTATACTTTATAAAAAGTAATTTTTTATTTAATTGTTGTTGTAAGACTCCATTTTTTAGAAATATTCATCTTTGAGAGAGACAAACATCTTTATTTATTATTAAATACATTTGTTTTGTACAATACAATCGTAATTGATTTTTATTACGGCTATCGACCCATGGTCTTTCTGCCACTAATTATCTTTGTAAATGTAAATTTTTTATTTTAAATTTTTTAATACTTTTTAAAATTATTTTTTACTTATCCATTATCAAGTGTTTAAGACAATTTTAAAGTGCTTCTTTTTAAATTCTTAGTTTGATATTTTTACCAAAAACAATCGGAAAGCACTTTAAGTATTTTTAAGCAAATAATATTTTTTTCTTCAATGAAAATTTTATACTTTTGTAATCAATTTTCAATTGTTTTTTATTAGTTTAATCACGACTAATTTTCAAAGAAATATTAAACGGTTTTCTTTTTTCTCTATTATAACCTATTTTCTTATTCTTAAATCTTACCTAGTTAGAAAGACATTTATTACTAAATTCAATATATTTAGAAAGTAAAATTAAACTAAATTCTTTCTTCTTTCTTTTCAACTGCGTTTCTTATCAAATCCCTTTTCTATCTAAAAAAAATAATAATTTATTATTTTAGAAAGTTTAAACTGATTTAAAATAAATAAATTAATTAATTAATTAAATTGTAAACAAGTGTTTTGCCTCATCGGATTTACATACCTCGTTCCATCAAGAGTATCAATTATATGATTTAAAATATTTAATTTTTTGGTAAACTTTCTTTAAACAAATCATCTAGAGTGTTTCGAGCAAATTTTCAATTGTATTCTTTTCTCAAATTTTAAGTATTTTTTATTTAATCTTAATAGTTTTGTAAATTACTTTTTAAACACTTATTCTACTGTTATTTCTTAGTAAAATAAATTATTAAACTCGCCACAGTGGGGGCATTAATCGATTCTAAGTAAGGGTTGTAAGGAGGCTTTAGATTCAACTAGTTTAAGGTCAAAGGAGGTTCTTTCTTAATCTTCACCTGACCTTCACATGACCTTTAAATGACCTTGATCTTCTAATAACTTTGGCCTTTACATAGTCTTCACATAGCTATGACCTTCAAATGATCTTGACTTTAATATAACCTTATCTTTCAAATAGACTTGACCTTCAAGTCACCTTCATTTTAAAAGGCACCTGGTAACCTTTTCGATTAGGAGATAGGGAAGCACTCGAATGAAATAAATTGAAAAGCGATGCA